>CAUYRT010058395.1:0-11312 GCA_963574885.1 Lepilemur ruficaudatus | reverse complement strand
GAGTAGATTTTTAAATGTAACAAGATAAGTCAACTTGAGTGGTAATATATTTTGGGAAATCAGCTCACTATAAATTGTGACTGTAAACATTATACTGTAAATGCTTTGTAGTTTTCCCCCAATAAAAAAGAAAAAAAAATTTCACAAGAAAAAAAAAAAAGAACTTGTACTGTTCATGTTAGCAAAGGCTGTACAGGAGCAATATAAAATAATTTATCCTTTATTTGTATGTGTATGCATGTTTGTGTTTTTGTATTTATGGTCACTTTCAGAACTTGAATAGGAACTTTTTTATTATAATATGTGAAAACCTTTTTCAAACTTCAGTATGAATGTAAAAGAAGCTTTCAAAAAGAGATAGTTCAGTGCAATGCGTTACTGAATGCATTCTCCTGAGCAGCACTTGATGATGTTAAAGAATTAGAGTGTCTTTGTTACTTCATGATTCTGTGCCCTCAAAAAACATTTCTTCTTCTGTCTTCGACAGTTTAATGCTGACCACCAAGATGGTTCAGGAAAATTCCAGCACCATCACCGAACTGGTCCTTCTTGGGTTTTCCAATCAACCTCAGGCTGAGACACCCCTCTTCCTCCTCTTATCTCTGGTTTACCTGGTCAATCTCTTTGGAAACACAGCAGTTATCATTTTGGTGGTAATTGACTCCTGTCTGCAGACACCCATGTATTTTTTCCTCTGTCACTTGGCCTTCCTCAACATACTGTACACCACAGCTGTGGTCCCCAAGATGCTCTTCAACCTCCTCGCCTCCAAGAAAGTCATCTCTTACAAACTCTGCCTGGCCCAGACCTACATCTCCCTGTTCATGGGAGCAGCAGAGTGCATCATTCTGGCAGTGATGGCTCTGGACCGCTACGTGGCCATTTGTCACCCTCTACGGTACCTGCTCATCATGAACTGGTCTGTGTGTGTGCAGCTGGCTGTGGGGGCCTGGAGCGTCAGCTTCTTTGCCTCCGTGGTGCCTCTGTACATCACCATACCTCCCTTCTGTGGCCCTTACATTATTGATCATATTTTTTGTGAAGTCCCTGTTCTTCTTCATATGGTCTGCGGTGACACATCCCTGCAGGAGACCATGATGGTAATGGGAGCATCTGGTACCCTCCTCCTCCCCTTCCTTCTCATTCTCCTCTCTTACCTGAACATACTGGTTGCTGTGATGAAGATGAACTCAGCTGAGGGTAGGAGAAAAGCTTTCTCTACCTGCAGCTCTCATCTGACTGTGGTGACCATTTATTATGGGACAGGGATGTTCATGTACATGAGGCCCAAATCTCTATATTCTGCTGAGGGCGATAAATTGATTTCCTTGTTCTATGCAGTCATCAATCCTGCTCTAAATCCTCTAATTTATAGCCTGAGAAACAAGGAAGTGAAAAGAGCCTTAAGGAGAGTCTTAGAGAGATGGACAGTGTCCCAAAGGCAGAAGATATTAATACCATCTTGAGTAGTTAGGATTTGCTTATCCTAATACACTCCTTAAGGCTGGTGACATATTTGTGTCATACATTTTATTTAATGAGCCATATTTACATGTAACTCCATGTCAAAATTATTACAAATACATTAGGTCATTCTTCTCTGACTGCACTTTACTGTGACCCCCCTTTCCATGACTTATTGGATTACACCAGGTATTGATTATTTCTACATATCAGAAAATTAATCCTAACAATAAGCAAGTTTCATTCAATGAGGAAACTGGAATTGGAATTTCAAGGCAGGTTTTCTGACTTCATAATTTGACACAGCCTACATAGTTTATTATTCATCTTCCCTGAAATATTTAGTCCCTTATTTTTTATTGATCAGATATCATATCACCCTCTTTAGTTACCCTATACTCAGTATATGTCTATTTGAAACACCTGTTTCACTAATGGCAGAGATTCTTTCTATAGCTTAGGAAATATAATCGAATCCAACAAATAACTAAGTTTTAGAGAAAAAAGCTTTATGACTCTCAATTTTGGGATGTCTTACAGATATTATGAAGCATGATCTCCATCTCTAAGCTGATAAATCCTGACACTCCTGTCAAATGCAGTGTTTTCAAAATGTTACATTCCGTCAAATCTGTGCTTTTGACCAATTACTGCCTTCCTCAGGCATGTAATTAATATATGTGTTTCAAGCATCAACTCAATTTTCACCTCTTCATGACATATTTCCCTGAAAACTAACTCTTTTACCTTGCCGTGAATTCTCCTTTCTTTGATGCAGGAAGTTAAACTTCATCTTGTTTCTTTGCCTGTTTTATTTTGTTAACTTTGCACTTGTTTGAACCCATCATGGAACATTGATTCCACCCAGAAACCTCATAATTTAACCTTGGAGAAAGTGTGCACCCTAACTTCTTTCTGCAGTGACAGGACATAAAAGCCCAGAAAAATGTAGGGGCATCGAGAAAGCCCTCTTTCTAAAGATTATTTAAGTACAGTCATAAAAAATGAGGAAAATCCACCAAGTGTACATGTCAGAAGATAAAATTCAAATGGAGGTGTAGGCCAAGCACTGTGGCTCACACCTATAATCCCAGCACTTTGGGAGGCTGAGGCAGGAGGATCACCTGAAGCCAGAAGTTCAAGACCAGCCTGGGCAACACAGTGAGATACCGTCTTTAAAAAATTAGAAAACTAGAAAAATTATAGCTGGGCATGGTGGCACATGCCTGTTTTCCCAGCTACTCAGGAGGCTGATGCAGGAGGATGACTTAAACCTTAGAAGTTTGAAGTTGCTGTGAGCTATGATGATACCACTGTACTCTAGCCCGGGCAACAGAGCAAGACCCTGTCTCAAAAACAAAACAAAACAAGCAAAAGTAAATGGAGATGCAGAGTGGAGAAAAAAATCACCAAGAATTCAGTGAAAATAGTTCAAGGTATCTTCTGCACTCCATTCTGTCCTCAAGGCTTGTCTGCATTTTTCTTTTTGCTCTTAATAAATGGAACAAGGTCTTAGCATTTTTCTTCTGTTTTCCCCTAATGCCAAGTTCCTTGTGCACTCCTTGTTTCCTAATTGAATTGGATTATTTTTTGCCTAATTTAATTATATATAATGGATTTTTTTGTCTTTTTGTTTTTGAATGACATTTCATCATTTCATATACATTTATCTATTTTTTACCCAAAATTAAATTATATGTGCTTTGTTTTGCTTATATGTTTTTTAGAGATGTAATCTCGCTCTGTTGCCCAGGCTGGAGTGCAGTGGTATGATCACAGATCACTGCAACCTCAAACTCCTAGGCTCAAGTGATCCTCCTGCCTCAGCCTCTTGAGTAGCCAAGACTATAGGTGCATGCCATCATGCCCAGCTAATTTTTTTTTTATGTTTCCTAAAGACAGGGTCTTGCTATGTTGCCCAGGATGGTCTTGAATTCCTGGCCTCAAGCAATCCTTCATTTTTGTATTAAGATGGAGAGTATGGAGATTTTTGATAAACAACGCATGTCAGGTTTACAGCGCCAGATACTACATATAAAATTCACTGAAGCCTCATTTTCTGCATGTGTAATTTTTTAAAAAAGAAAACATTTAACATACATTTATTAATAGGATTACAAAACTTTGTATTAAGTCTTTATAAAGTCAAAGTTTAGTCCCCAAGACTCTGAATTTTCAAGCATTGTTCTGTTTTTTAAGTCAAAGTGCTATATATACATATTTTTTCATCAACCACAGTATCATTATCAATTTTCTTACTCCAAGACTATTGAAATGTCCCTATATTTCTGTGGTTGTGGTGAGTTTGCTGTGTTTTGCAATGCACTGCTTATCTGGCAGTTTCTGGCTGTTGACATTAGTTCTTTCTAGTGCAGAATGTAACTCCATGGGACATAGGCAGCCAGCTAACCAGCTGAAGACCTTGAAATAAAATAAGCTGTTCTATGTGCCATCTTTTTCACTTTGGAGAAAGCTCTGGGGAATTTATTACTAGAACTCTACTTTTAACAAGCAAGTTCTCCTCTGGGAGCATGCACTAATAATGGAGTGAGGTCTGAGTAGGATGCAGAAGTTGGTTCTCGTGTGGCTCAATATATTAATGATCAAAAACCATGTCTAAGGGTTTAAAAGAATACCAGGAGCAACTTCCCACAAAACCAATACTGGGACTTTGTAATCCCCCCAACACCACATACAATCAGACTCACACACGTGTACATACGTGTGTGCTCACACAGTTTGCCATGCATTACACACCTGCACCACCTCTGCCCTATTGCTATGCTGTTTTCCTTCTCTAGAATTTCTTCTATTCCACTTTCTTCACAAATTAAAGCACTATCATTTTTATCATGCTCCTAAATTGCCATGATGTCTTACACCCAAATACTGTTCTCCCTGACAATTATTAGTATTCCCTTCTGTGTCTGGTGTTACAGAGTTGTTTTATGGCTTACATTTTGTAGTCCTTGCATGGTAAGTATACTGAGCAATCTGAACACCAAGGTTCATCTCTACCCCGTCATCACAAGTGGCTGATAAATGAATAAATTTTAAAATGTAACTGGGTACCTGCAATGTAAACTGACAAGAAAAAGCAGAGAACAAAATTGTACATAACGATTAATGCTAAAATTAATATGCATACGTATAGAAATACTGATAATAATCATCATAAAAATAAAAGGGTTTTCATTTTCAATTTATGAGTAAATCATTCTTCGAGGTTGTATTTCATGCATCTTTGTTGTTTTTTTAAATTGACTGTTTGAAGAGATTCATTACATTCAAATAGGATTAGGTCAGTGTGGGGTTGTGCACAGATTGATCCCAGGAATTATCACAGTAATTATTCAACACTGGGTTGAGCACTGCACACAGCACCACAGAATTTTAAGTTTGGCCCCTTCCATTAAATATAGCACATTCTGTTAGGATAGTTTAAGGAGCACACGTGGAAACAAACCCATGAGGCAGCCCAAAGTAACGGTTACATCTTGGGGTTCTGATCTTGGAATGACAGAGACCTGGTGGATTGGTGTGCAGCAAGGTAGCCGGGGAACTCCCTTTCAAGATGCCTATGAAGTTCCACTTTGGAGAACAGGAAAACATGGAAAGAAGTCAAGAAGACAAGTGTCTTCCAGGGGAGATGTAATCTGAGAAAATTTTCATTATCCACAATTTCTACATATGGCTTCTAAAAATTAGAAGGATTTTCATTTTCATGAGGTGAATGGATCTGGATTGGGATAGAGAAGCCACTGCTGCCTTCTGCTGTTTTATCGTCTGTTTTTTAATAGTTTCCGTTCTTTCAGAAGAAATTTTAAAAAATCTCAGAGCACTTTTTCCTGTTGTAATTTCTCTGCTATTTATGCACAATATGTGTTTCCTTCTCAAATATTGCTCATTGGAAGCTGATTGTAAGTTTCTAATGTCTGTTATAAACAGACTGGTTTGAGGATAAGCTATCACTGAATCGCTTTTCCATATACCCTCCAATACTTTTCCAGCCCCAAATTCTGAAGTCTTTATGGATGAGGTCTTCACTCATCTGCAATCCAGAGTGTTAAAGTTTCATTCATAATGCTTTTCTTTAGAAAGATGATACTTAGAGGTTTTGCTACTCTCAACAATGTATCAATATTAATTTCCCCTATCATTTGTTTCAATATTCATTCATTCATTCTTTCAAACACTCATCAAATAGTTTCAACCACCTATTATATGCCAGTATGCTAGGTGCTAAAACACATATTTACTCTTAGTAACTTCACTGATAAACACTTGAGAGGCATAAAACCAAGAGGAGTATAAAACAAATGTGGAGATGTTAAAGAATGTGTGTGTGTATACTGCTACAGGAATAGAGAGGAGGTGAGAGAATCTAGACTTTCAGTGAGAGGGAAAACAAAACTGGTGGAAATCAATATTAGACCCTGAAATTAAATTTCACTTTATCTATATGTAGGGAGCAAAGGGGCATTAGCAAGGGAAGGAATTATATGTACAAATTTAACAGTATTGAAGGACAACATTATTTTTAGGTTATAGAATATAGCACCAACCAGAACAAGAATGTATGGTTAGCCATAATTCAGAATGAAAGCTGAAAGAAGTGTAGAAATAAAATTGCATTAGATCGATACCTACCCATATACAGGGCTATAGAGAATATAAAAGGAAACTTAAAACAGCAACTAAGAAAACATTTTCTCTATGGAAGAACACCCGCTCCCCCCCCCCACCCCACTTGTTTGGTGTGTCTGATGGATTTCAGTCAAATCACATGCCTACCTAGGGCTCCTTGGGCAGAGTATAGCCTGCTCAATTGTGCCTTTTGCACCTCACCACGGCCTCAAGCCGAGGATGGAGAAGCTGTTTGGTGAAGAAATCCTCCATATTTATTGTATAGACACACAGAATGAAATCATTTTTGTACTTAAACCAGAGTCACCCACGGAAAATGAATAAATAAAACACAGTGGAGTTTATATTCTCCTGATATCATATGACAACTTCCTTCTTTATAAATAAACTTTATTAGCCAAAACTGCACATAAAAAGTATTAGTCATGTTATTTGAAATTGAACATCCATATGTTCTTAAAACTTCTGGGAAAGCACAGTTTCTGTAATAATTGGAGTCTCGGAGGAACAGATCCATCAAGGCACAGCAAGCACTTGTGTAGTAAGTTTTTGGCTCTTTCCTACCTAGTTAGGTTCTTTCTCTCCCCTGTGGGCCCCCGGATTGAGAAGCATCTCTTAAAGATTTGTCAGTATCTGAAAGTCTTTCCTTGCTGAGTACTATGTGCTATTGAATCTTCCTGTGCTAATTTAGCCATCATCACAACATGTCTGAACTAAAAAGTTCCTATGGAAACCTCATCTTCTAGGACCTAATGGTCAGTTTAAAAAGAATAAAGTAGGGTTACTGATGACAGGAAAGATAGCAGACTATCTGGAAATCTCTGGATTGTAACCTCCACCCCCGGCAACAATCACTGGACAGCTATCATGGATCAAAGTGCCACTGTAGGAACTTTAGGATCTAAGTAGGAGGTTGCAAAACCCTGATGGAACCCAAGAACTAGGAAAGCTGTTTTCAGAAAGAATATCCACACCCAGGAGGTTCCAGCTCCACTTTAGAAACCATACTTGTCCCCCTGTGTACTCTGTTACAGCCCCATTTGGTCTTGGTCCTGCTACCAGAATTATCTGCCAAGGCATTTGGGAGAAGATACATTCACCCATGACTTGGGTGACAGGCACCCTGAACTCAGTCCCTTGAAACAGCCCTGTAATATGGCTCCAATCCCTCTCATCTGGGGTCTGAGGGCAATCCTACCCTACCAGCAACCAAGAAAAAGACATACCCATCTGTGCTCCAGCATGAGAGCCTGCTGACATTGATCACAGGCAGATTTTGAAATAGCCTTGTAACTTGGCAATAGCTCCTCCAAGATGTGGTTTGAGAGCAGTCCTGGCTACCCAGGGACCTGCTGGAACAGATACCAGTTTGTGTCTCCAGAGACAGGGTTGGCAACATTGATCTCACTACAGATCTTGAAATATCCCTGATATCTGGTTCCATTCTCTCTCAGCTGTGCTTGAGGGGCAGTACTGCTCAGAGACTGGCCAGGAGACAGGCCCACTTGTCCTGCGAGAGGCAGTCCTGAAGACCTGAGTCTCAGCTGTGGACACTGCAGTAGTGCTCTGTCTTGTTTCCAACTGCTCTCAGTTGTGATCCAAGTCCAGTCCTGCCTGCAAAGGGCTCATCCAGTGACACAGCAGGAGCCTCGCCCATGCACCTGGTAATAGGCACTCCTGGTGAACCATGAAGTGCACCCTTGCCACAGTCGGCCCTACTGACCAGGTCTGGAGGCAGTCCAGTCCACACAGAGACCAGGCAGGATCCACGCACTCTCAAGTCACCAATCATGGACACCACTACACACACAACAGCAGCCACTTGACCTGGCACCAACCTCACTGCACTGCAATCTCAGAGGCAATCCCAAAAGGCTGGGACCAAACAGGAGACTTTAGCAAATCAGTCTAAAGTGAAAATACAAAATGTATGATGTCAAATTTTCTTAATACCATGTGATTTCCACTTTTATTTTTATTTCTCAAAGTTGTCTGTCATAAATTTGATGATATCTCTCATATCCATACTTTCATGATATTTTGATCCTCATTGAAAATTTTAATATGCCCCTATGTGGACCCCTTCTTTTTCTGTCATTTTGTATTAGTTGCATTGAATAATAATTTTTCTGCCATTACTATTACTTTTTCAATCTTTTGCATGTGTTTCCTGATGTATTTAAATCAATGCTTATATTTTGATGTGTTGAGCCATTTTATTTTGTGTGTGTTTATGGCAAATTGCATAAAGTTTTATGTTCCAAACTCAGAATTCTAACCGTAAAATTTAATATTTTCATTATTGTCAGTACAATTTTTATTACTATAGATTTATATTTTCAAAATTCTTTTTCATTTTTTATGTTTTTGTTCTTACACATACAGATTATATTTTTCTCATTTTCTTGCTTTTTGTTGAGAAAAATCACATTTGGTACATATCATTTATGCCCAATGATATAATATCTCTATAGTTTATATTTTTCTCCTTATCCCTTTTAGATGATTGTTTTTCAAACTTGAGGATTCTTTGTGTATTCACTCCTTTAAGTCATTGTATTAAATAAATTGACATTTCCTAGAAAAGGAAATGTTACGTTGGCACTAATCTTCACAGAGGAGAACATTGTCTCAGGTCTTTCTTACCTGTGAATAATTCAGGCATAAACCTGTAGTTAGTTGAACACACTCATGTCCACACCAAAGATAAATTATTGCTTAAATTATTGCAAAAAGTTTTTTCTGTAGGAATATTCTTTAAATAGTAATTTAAACTACTTTTACAAATATAAATAATATATGTAATTCTTTTGTACTGACTGAAAAAATCTTCAATTATAGCTTATGTTTAAGGGACTTGAGTGAAATGCAAACGAGATGAAAGTTAGAGGGGAAGGACAAGTTGAAATCTAAAGACAATAATTTTAAGTATTGAAGAATGGCAAGCCAGTTCAGTTTGATTTTTCCGTCCTCACTGGCAGATGGAATACCAGAATCCCAAATAGCAAAGTCATCCTTCTATAATGGCTGCCATGGGTGTTCACTGTCTATGTGACATTGGAAGATGTAGCTGTGCCACTGACTTGGGTCTCAAGTCCTGTGCCCTCTGTGCATGCTCAGAACCTCTCTGGAAGTCCAATTTTTAAAAGGTGAACATTGGCCATAATCTGTTATTATATTTACAATACCAACTACATCTTTCATTGCTATGTTTATCAAAGATTTACTTGACATTATATTATTGATAAAAATAGGTCTAATAAAATATTTAACATATTTTCACCTAAAATTAGGAAATATTAAAAAACGCAGAATTAGGGAACATAATTTTAATATATTCTGATCTGGGTTTTTGTAGAAAATCTTGCAAACTACAATAATTTTGGTAATGAAACTCAATTTTGATATTGGCAGAATGACTAATATCATCTGAATTTCTCCTTAATTTCATGATTTAGTGGGTGATGCAAATTACTTCTCTTCCATAATTCTCCTTACTGTGAAAAAACGAATAAACATGAAGATGGGAAATTAAACTTTGCTTACTGAGTTTATACTTCTGGATACATCAACCACCAGAGCACCCAGAGAGGCCTCCCCTTTGTGATTTTTTTATTGTGGTACTTGGTAACTGTCCTTGGAAACACCCTCATCGTCACCCTGACTCTTGTGGATTACATGCTCCACTCACCCATGGATTTCTTCTTTAGCAATCTCTGTTAGTGGAATACAAAACGTTACCTGTGCTGTTCCTAAGATGCTGGCAAGAAAGACTTTTGTCAGAGAAGAAGTTGACCTAATTTAGTCCATGTTTCACCCAGACCTATTTCTAGACTGGGCATTATGTCTGAAAAGAAAAGGGTTACCCGAGCAGTGCCCTCACCCCCCATCGACCCCAGCGAAGGGCAACACTGCCACCACCCCGCCTGCACCCACTCGAACCCCAGCCCTCCTCCTCCTTCCCATCCCCTCAGTGCAAACGGTGGCAGGCAATGGCTCCTGCCAGGCCTGCCCCTGTCCCACACTTCCCCAGGAACACGCCAAGTGTATACTCCCCTCTCCTCCGCCTCCCCCCCCCCCAAGAAAGAAACTAGGGGAAAGCGGACGCCGAAGGCAAAGGCCAGACAGGTGTGCTACCGCTCAGCCCGTGTGAATCACGCGGCCCACCCATTGGGCACTGACGCCAAGGCTTGGTCCCCTTGCTGGCAGAAGAAATAGCTGGGCGGATGGGCATGGACATCAGGCCTACCCCGTCACTAAGAAGGCACTGTGGACAAGACAGGCCTCATGCAGTGCATGCCCCACAGTTCTGTCCTTGATGGAGTGGGAAAGTTTCCTGGCACATAAGGTTCATCCAGAAGAAAGTTCCAGTAACTTGGAGACCATGGAGGAGGAGACGAGATGCGAGGGCAAGGCGTCGGTCTACACGTTGGCAGCCAGGCAGGAGAAAGCGCTGCCAACCCCCAAAGGGAAGCTACCTTGGATGGCTGGGCTAGCCAGAAAGGCCCCTGTGGAGGGAAAGACATTCTACCAACAGGCTGTGCTTCTCCTCCATCCTGCCTCTGTCAGAGAAGGCAGTTGTGACCGTAGGTAGGGCAGCAGGCCAAAGGGGGGGTAGAATCTCCTGCTTGGCGTTCTCTGCACACCTCTCCGCTGCATCCAGAGCTCCTGGTGAGGTGGCGGTAGTCATCGGCTTGGCCATCCTCCTGTTCTCACGGCAAGGGCGGCTCAGCTCCAGTTGGCGAGGTCGTTCCTACTCTTGCTGGTGTCGGGTGGCCCTGCCCCACGACCACCACGGAAGCAGACCGTGCCACCCCCAAGCAGGAAGCCCACGGAAAACGAGCGGCACCCGGCCCCACAGCCCCAGGGGAACTGCACCGAGGGGCTCCCCACGAGGAAAGGTGACTTCAAGTGGCCCGAGGCCAACGGGACGGATGAGTTGCTCCCACCAGCCAACACCCCCCCACACACACACACAAGCCACAGGCGCCCAGGAGGTCCTGACACCGCAGGGCTCGCGGCTGGCGCGGAAGAGCCCCGGGGTACAGAGGGACACACGGGCACGCGGCAGGCCAGCCTTCCGAGTCACGGGCGCGACGACTTTGGACTGTCCTGGAGACTCACGTACACAGCCAGCAGGGGGGTGTGAGGCGGCGAGGGGTGACCTGGCCGTGGATCCTGCGCCGGAAGCTTCTTCAGCC
>CAUYRT010058388.1:0-23825 GCA_963574885.1 Lepilemur ruficaudatus | reverse complement strand
TCCAGATCATTCACTAAGGAAATTCCTTCCCACTTTCCTTCTCAAGGAATTTCCTTAGGGAATGATCTGGAGAACCAGTCCTTCACAGCTGCCTGAGGCCTGAAGTGTCACAAGAATGGAAAAACAAGCACCACATGTACTTACTGTCAAGTTGATATTAATTGATCATGATTAATTTGCACGTCTAGTAGTAACATTCATTGGCTGTCAGGCAGCCGATGGTGGGAGGGTGGGAGGGGGGAGGAAGCGATGGGTATATTCACACCTAATGGGCGCAGTGCACACCGCGTGGGGGACGGACATGCCTGAAGCTCTGAGTTGAGTGGGGCAAAGGTAATATATGTAACCTAAACATTTGTACCCCTGTAATATGATGAAATAAAAAATAAATAAATAAAATAATAAGAGTTGGGAATAGATTTGACATATAATAATTGCATGTTAAATAGATTCTCTCTCTCTCTCTATCTGTCTCTCTGTCTCACAAAAGTCCAGAGAGAACTAATGTGGGCCTGAAATGTCATCTGTTCTCCATGAAGTCTTCAGGAACACAGGCTTCCTCTAGCCCACAGCCTCACCACCCACCTCTAGGTTGTATAGTCCACTTCCTTATGGCCTACAGTGGTGGCCACCGTGGTAAAGGGAATGAAGAAGAAAAGGGGC
Organism: Lepilemur ruficaudatus; assembly: GCA_963574885.1. Lineage (NCBI taxonomy): Eukaryota > Metazoa > Chordata > Mammalia > Primates > Lepilemuridae > Lepilemur > Lepilemur ruficaudatus. The sequence continues at coordinate 23,162 of CAUYRT010058388.1, read as the reverse complement.
AAAGGGCTTAGACAAGTTTGCCTGTTTGTCTTTAAGAAAGGTTCTGGAAGCTACCACATGACATGTGTATTTCCATCCCATTGGCCTGTCCTTAATCATAAAGCCAGAGAGCTACAAGGGAAGCTATTAAATGTCTTTATTCTGAGCAGCTATTTTGAAGCTAAAGATTCTATTTCTATGGAAGACAGAGAAAATGAGTATTGAGGGATGACTAGCAACTGCTGCCACAAAACATAATAGCTGCTCCTTTAGGTCTCTGAAGGGCAGTCATGTGAACAGAAGGATTCAATTTACTCTTTGTACCATCAAAGAGGAAAACATAAATCTGATATTAAAGTTTTAGAGAGGAGACATTTGAGTCATCATAAAGAACTTTCTAACAGGTAGAACATCTCCACAACTAGAAGACCTGGCATTTGTAGTGGAGAGCTCACCATCACTGGAAGGCATTCAAGCAGCAGGTACTTACTACCTCTTATGGATAATATAGGGTGGATTTCTCCACTGGAAGTAAGATAGATTAGGTGACCACTAAGATATCTTTCTCAAAGAGCCTGTCAAATCTATTATTTCTTAAAAGCTATAAGATCTGGCATGATGTCCCTTTTTTATTACAGATATTGGTAATTTGAGACTTCATTCTCTTTTTTTCTTGGTCAATCTTCTAGTGATTTATTAATTTGATTAATTTGTTCAAAGAACCAGCTTGTGGCGTTCTCATTTTCTCTATTTTACATTGTGTTGTATTTAGTTAATTTCTTCTCCTTTTGTTATTTTCTTCCTCTTAGTCTCTTTGGTTTTACTGTGATCTTTTCCCAACTGTCTGAGATAGGAATTTAAATCATACCATTTTAAAGATGAAATGCTTTTTATTAACATTCAAGGTCATAGGAAATACAATTGTGAAACTGCCATGTGAACCATAAAGCACAATGTAAGGGTGCTATCTTTACCATTGTTTCAGTGACTGTGGCTGTTTATGATTGCAGCTGATGGTGGTTTGGGAGATTTTATGTCTGCTCCTTATAATTTTTATGTGTCCTTCAGCTGTCAGTTCTGTTTTCATGAGCACCTTGACTTTATTCTATTCTGGTAAATTTCTATTGGATTTTAAAACCAGATGACCAAACCTACTAAGGGATTGAGTGAGTGTTAAAATTCTTTGGCTTTGTGACCATGGACAAATGATTTAATTCCTGTATGTCTCAGCTTCTGCACCATTTCAAGTTCTCTATTTGTCCCTGTGGATTCAAATTACCGTATGGCCTTATTTTCTTACTCTAATACAGCTTTGCTCTTACCCTTTTCCTTTGTGCTGTTATTGTTCAATATTTTACAATTCTATTTGTTATAGCTCCAATAATACAATTATATGCATGTATTGTTTTATACATTGCTTTTTTAATGAGTTAAGAAAAGATAGCAGAAATATGCATTTATGGTGTCTTTATAATTACATAATTACCTTTTTTGTCACTCTTAATTTTGTCAAGTCATGCAAATTACCATCTGAGGTATTTGCTTTAAGTGTGAAGAACGTCCATTAATATTTCTTGTGAGGTAGGTCTACTATCAATGTATTCTCTCTGTTTTAGTTTATCTAGGAATATTTTCATTTTGCCTTTATTTTTGAAATATAGTTTTGCTGGATATATGACTCTTGGTTGAAAGCTTTCTTCTTTCAGTGATTTGAATATGTCTTCCCACTGCCTTTGAGCCTCTATTGTTTCTGATGAGAAGTCAGTTGTTAATCTTATTAAGATTCCCTGGTATACAATGAGCTATTTTTTCTTGCTGCTTTCAAGCTTTCAAGATTCTTCCCCACCCTACCCCCACCCCTTTGGCTTTGGCTTTTAGCATTTGGCTTTTAGCATTAATACTATGATGTGTCTGGGTGCAAATCTCTTTGTACTTATCCTACTTGGAGTTCATTGAGGTTCTTGAATGTGTACATTATTAATGCTTTTCTTTAAATTTGGGGAGATTGTGCATAAGTACGTATGCTTTGTGCACTTAATGATATCCCACAATTCTCTGAAGCTCTGTTCATTTTTCTTCATTCTTTTGCTTTCTGTTCTTTGGCTTGCATATTCTATGCCAATTTGTCTTCAACTTTACTGGTTATTTTTCCTACCAGTTCAAATCTACTGTTAATTCCCTGTAGTGAAATATTCATTTCAGTTATTGTACTGTTAAACTCCAGAATTTCCAGTTGGTTCTTTTATATAATTTCTATCCCTTCATTGTGGGATTCTATTTCATGAGACATTGTCACTCAAAGTTCTTTTACTTCATAAAGCATGGTTTCCTTTAGTTCTTTGAATGTATTTATAGTAGCTACTTTGAAGTCTTTATTAAATATGATATCTGAATCCTCTCCCAGATAGTTTCTTTGCCTGCTTTATTTCCTGTGTACAGGTTACACTTTCCTTTTTCTTTGTATATCTCATGCCTTTTTGTTAAAAGCTGGATCATTAAGGTAATGTAGTATAGCAATTTTGGGTACTGATTCCTCTCACCTCTTCTCTGAGGTTTATTTCTGTTGTTGTTTACTTGTTTATTTGTTTAGTGACTTGATTAAACCATTTACTGAGGTCTGTTTTCAACACATTATAAAGCTACTACTATCAATCTTAAGAGGGCATAACCTTGGGCATGCCAACAGTCACCCTGAAAATGACTGGTTGTAGCAGGGCTTTCATTGTTTGTCTCTTTCCCTTGTCTCTCTGTTACATGGTCTGCCTCATTTGGTATTACACCAACCTGTTAGGCTCCACTAATTTTTGGCTGATTTTTCAAGTATTTCTTAAAATGATCTGGAACATAATTACTCCAATTAATGCTCCAGTTAAATTCACCAGGAGCAGTTTTGGAGGTTGATTTTTGAGGTTTGTTTTGATCCCAGGAAGAATCTGTTTAGCTGTGTCTTTCCCTGGTTTTCTTTGATAAACTAGCTGGTCTACAAGTTAGCTTTTGCTTTTGTATAGTTATCAGCCTCCTTTTAATTGTTTACCACCAAAATCTCCATTGTGTACAAGAGTACTCTTAAGCTTGAACTTTTCCACACTGTCTTTCAAATAAAGTCAGATCTTTCAGGGCTCTCCATTCTTATGTACTGCTTCTCCCTCTGGGAAAAATCTCTGAACAAGTGCTCTGGGTACTAGGTGGTGGTAGTAGCCACTGGTAGTCTTGAACTGCCTTCCCTGGCATAGAATCTCTGCTCTATAAGCAAGTTGTGTCAAGGGCAATAGGGTCCTGTTGTGGCTGGAGTACTGTCTCTGCTTTATGAATTGGGGCTAGATGGAAGAAGGGAGCTTCCAGCCTCTTGGCTGCACTCACAAGGAATTTAACCTTAGAACTCAAGAAATTCTGGTGTCCTGCCTTTACCAGGGAGATAACTGTATCTCTTGATTAAGAGATAATGGGAAAAGGAGACCCAAACTTATTGGCCACATCTTCTCAGGGAAGAAGTAGAATATCTTTATACAACTTAGAAAATCCTATTTTTCACTTTCAAAAATATTTGATAGTTTGAGTTGTTTGGAAGAGTCCTTTCTTTTCTTACGTATAAGGTTGTACTTTATTCCCAAGATCTTGAAATGCCAGTGCTTTCTTAACAACAGCTTCATTTTCTTCTGGATAAACTGAACATGAGCAGTAAACAACTGCTTAAGCTTTAGTAACTATATTTAAAGAAGATGTAATGATTATAATGAACCCATCAACAATCCTACACAAATTTGCCATGTTTCTAAACATCTATTTGATACTGACACCACATGGCTTTGACGGGAAAGATTTCCACAGATGCTTGCACGGCTCCCCTTTAAAGTGAAAGCTTGTATTAGTAATGTAGTCTGTGGTCAATAAATAAAGTCAGTTGAACTGAATTGTATGGAAATTGCAAATCCAATCAATGTGACCAACCTAGTTATAAACACAAAGAAGTAAATGCTGCAGATTACCATAAGCTTGATACTTCCAGCCATTCTTCTACATTTCTTTCATTGGCATTGTATTCTGTTTGTTCTCTCTGTTTTTCATTTCTGTGGTTTGTTTTCCTATCCTTCTGTGGGTTACTGAATTTTTTAATTCATTTTAATTTATCTATAGTGTTTTTGAGTGTACCTCTTAATACAGCCTTTTCATTGCTTTCTCTATATATTACATTAAACACACAATTTATCACAATCTACTGCTGTTATCATTTTACCAGATCGAGTAAGGTATAGAAACATTACCCCTCTTTAGGTCCTTTTACTGTATTCCTTTTTATAATATAATTGTCTTAAATATTCCCTCTATATACACTTAGAATAACATCAGACAATGTTACAAGTTTTACTTCAAATGTCAAACGTACTTTATAAAATTTAGGACTATAATTTACAAAACTTATTCCATTTTTGGTTACCAGGTTCTATCTTCCATTATGACATTCTAAGATTCTTTTTTTATTTTTTATTTTTCTGTTTAGAGAAACTCCTTTAGCTATTCTTTTATTGTAGGTATGCTGGCAACAAATTTTCTTAGCTTTTCTTCATCTGAGGATATCTTGATTTTACCTTCATTCCTGAAGAATATTTTGCTGAGTATAAGATTAACAGTTATTTTCTTTCAGCAATTGAAAAATACGCCACTTACTATGGCATGTTTAGTTTCTGATGAGAAATCTGTTTTCATTCAAATTGTTTTCCCCTGTAGATAAATTGTGATCATTTTCTGGCTGCTCTAAGATTTTTTCTTTTGTCTTTAGTTTTCAGAATTTTAGTTATGATATGTGTGAGTGTGGATTTCTTGGGGTCGATTGTGTTTGAGATCTTCTCAGATTCTTGAATCTGTAGCTTTTTGACTTTTACAAAATTTGGGAAGTTTTCAGTCATTATCTTTTCAATTAACCCTACCCTCTATGTCCTCTTATTATAGCACTTTGAAGACATGGGTATTAGATCTTTTTTATAGTCTCATTGGTCTCTGAAGCTCTGTTTGTTTGTTTATTTATTTGTTTATTTATTGCAGTTTGTATTCTTCCTGGGAACAGAAGCCACTCACTCCACCTTCATTTTTAAAAGACGTTTTCTCTGTATATCGGATTCAAAATTGGCAGTTACTTTCATCATTTTAAAGTTTTTTGTTCCATTTTCTTCTGGATTTTATATTAAATAGTATCTGTTAAAAAGTCTTTTTTTGCTCCTTTAAACCTAATGTGATGTTTTTCTCTTGCTATTTTTAAGATTTTAGCTTTGTCTTTAAGTTTTTCTGGGGTGGCCATGATATGTCTATATATGATTTTCTGTATAGTTATCCTGTTTGGGGTATATAGGACTTATTAAATCTGTTATTTTGTGTGTTTTATAAGTTTTAAGAATTTCTCAGTCACTTCTCTTTAAATATTGCTTCTGCCCTATTCTCTCTCCTTCTTTCTCTTCTTTCAAATACACATTAGCCTTTTCGTCATGTTCCTAATGTCATTTACATTCTTTTATGTATTTTCTATTCTTTTCTTCTTATCATGCTTCAGTCTAGATATTGTCTGCTGGTGTATCTTTCATTTAACTAATTTTCTCTTTCGATATATCTTCTTTGCTCTTGAACCTATCTATTGTGTTCTTGCTTTCAGGAGTATTTATCAGTTCTTTGATTTTAATATGTTCCTTTTTTATAGATTTCATGTTTGTGTGTAGAACTTTCCATCTTGTCTTTCCTTGAATATATTAATTATAGTTATTTTAAAGATGCTGTCTGATGAATAATCTATGGGTCTATTTCTATTGCCTGTTTTTTCCTCATAAATGTTGGTCAGTTAGACCTATTGCATGGCATGCTTAGTGATTTTGGATTGAATTGTAAATGGTGTATGAAAAATTTTAGAGGTTCTAGAAGATGTCATCTTCCTTTATAGAGGGTTAATTTTCTCTGAAAGGTAGTTAGAATAGGGGCAAATTACCTTGACCCAATTAGGGGTTATAATTATTCTAGGATGGGTCCTGGCTTTTGTGAAATATCATCTATTTCCTGTTTTTTATTACTTCTAAGACTTAACCTTTCAGTTTTGAGACATAAGAACTTTGGATATTTACCAGGCTTCAAATTCTTGGAGGCTTCTGAACTATAATTTTTGTTTCCCCAGTACTGTAAGACTGCTGAACTCTGCCTTTATGTTCTTAGACTTTTTGTTGCATTTTTATGGTTCACTTCTTGTGCTCTTGTCTTATGCCATGGCAAATGCTTCAAAGGGAAAACATTATAGAATTTTGGGATCTGTTCTTTGTGATTCCTTTTTTTTTTTTTTTTTAACCTGGATCTCAGTCCCCTGAGTCCTGGATGCTTTTAAAGATTTGTACTCCAAGTTTTGTCTCTACAGTCTCTAAGAATGGTAAAAGCTCCACACCACTTAAGAACCAGCCAGTAATTTAAGGAGAAAGGCAGTGGGTAATGGAGAGAATGTGGAGTTATCTCAGTGCTATGAGCTAAATATCTGTGTCTCCGCAGAATCCATAAATTGAAATCCCAACTCCCAAAGTGATGGTATTAGGAGGTCGGGACTTTTGGGAGGAGGGAGAGAGACATCATGAATGGGGTTAATGTCCTTATAAAAAGAAGTCCCAAAGAGCTGCCTTGCTCCTTCCACCATGTGAGGGCACAGCTAAAAGGTGCCATCTATGAACCCAGAAATGGGTCCTCAGCAGACACTCAATCTGCTGGAGCCTTGATCTTGGACTTCCATTCTCAAAAACTCGGAGAAATAAATATGTCTTGTTTATAAGCTATGTCGTTAATGGTATTTTGTTATAGCAGTCCAAATGGAATAAAACATTCAATATATTTTCCTTTTACCTGAGATCTTGGAATTTAAAATTTTTGCTGCCTTTGCTACTCTTTGATATCCTCCAACCATTTTTTTTTTTTAATCTAGCTGCTGTTGTTGTCTCAGTGAGAGTATTGGTTTGCATACATGCTACTCCATCATAGTGGGAAACAGAACTCACCAAGCCTTTGCAATCTAAATATTGCTTCAGATAAGACTGTAATAATTTGGGCATAGTTTTCTTCAAGATATTTTTACTATTTTACTTTGCCCTTTTTCCTTGATTCAAATTTTCCTGTTTAGCTTTCTCTTTCCTTCCTTCCTTCCTTCCTTCCTTCCTTCCTTCCTTCCTTCCTTCCTTCCTTTCTTTCTTTCTTTCTTCTTTCTTTTCTTTTTTTGTCCTATTACTTCTTAGACAAAGCTAGATTTAAGATGTTTAGAGTTCTAACATGAAGAAAGATAAGTTGGCCTTCTCCCTTTCACAAGAAATTAAAAATAAAAACAACCCTAAAGTGTAAAATAAATATAAGAAATAATTCAATGCTTTCTAAAAGCACATCCATTGTAAATTATTACCAGAAATGTATGGAGCTAAGCTTTCCTGGGTATAAATCCTGGGTTTGCCATGTACTAGGTAGGCAAGTTTCTTAATCTCTCCATGCTTCAGTTTCTTCAGTTGTGAAATGTGGAAAAGAAGAGTACCTGCCTTATAAGCTTATTATAGTAAATGATTTAATATATGTACAACACTTAGAAAAATTTTCCACATATAGTAAGTACTCAATTAATGTCAGGTAATATAAAACCAGCATCAACAGCAATAGCCATAAACTACATCAGCATATAACTTACATATACTCATAATAAATATTTATGATTTAGTATGGATAAGTTTGATTACTTTGTAAATTTATTTGGACCCATCCGTTGCTAGAAAATCTTGTGATAACACTTTTGTTTTTTCTTTTTTCTTCCTTTACCTTTTTTGGAGTTCGAAGTGAGGAGAGGCTATCTCCTCCTTGTTAGTAGGAAGAAAAAAAACCATTTCTACTATTCAACATTTATTTCCCAAAATTGAGCCATTCAACATTTAATAAGCACTCATATTCTGGGCTGTGTGCTAACCATAGTGCTGTAGAGATGTATAAGATTTCATCATTTCCCTGAAGGTCTTCATAGATTTATTAGTCAGACAGATAAACAAGAAATGACAGATATACTGAGCCACTTGCCCTGTAGCAGGGTGTCAAAATTTTATAATACATTAGCTTTATAATCCTCCCAGCAGCCTTAGGGTGTAGGCACTGTGGCTCAGAGGACTTTGGTAACTTGCTCAAGGTCCCACTATAAAAGAAATACGATTTCAACTCAGTAACTCCAACTAATTGTTCCATGGCCTGTCTACTAATGTTAAGACAGAAGGGACAGCAACATCTCTATCTAGAAACATTGAAAAAAGGCTGATAGGAATTGTCTACTCATGCCCAAACCACCTGTGTGTTCAGATGTGTGAACTTAAATCAGACTGCTTGTTTGGTGGTATTTACCAGTTTTTTCTGGCAAAGTGGTCAAACTAATAATAACAAGCAGTCTTGACATTCTTAAAGCAAGTGAAAAATATGGTGCAGAACTATTTTTGAATGGGCATTTTTAAATTCGGTGAATCATTTTCACCTTAAAAAATAACTTGTCAATTAGAAAATAAAATGACACGTATTCTCTTGAATGTGGTGGGCTGTGATTGGAGAAGGCCTTCACGCATGGTTCCTATGATGCTTTCAACTGCTTTTGGCTTAATTAGCCAAAGTTCTAGAAACCTGAACTCCAAAGAGATCAGCGTCATGCTTTACACTCTGCAAGAGACTGGTAGTCCTAAGCTTTATGAGGAGTCTCTAAGCCTAGGTAGATTTCCAAGGGAAATGAGTGATGCCAATTTGGGAGCATGTTATAGAGAAAAGGGCTATATACACCCGCTTTTCCTCTTGAAGGTCAGTCCACTGATTATTTTAAGTTATAATGAGTTTAAACCCGTCTGTATATAATAAAGTATACTTAGTCTTAAAAATACTAGAACATTCAAAATGAAAATGTGTTAGTTTTTGCTAATTGTCAAATTAATCAATTAAAGTTCTGATTTTAGGGATTTTTAGAACTGAGAACTTCTTGTTTCAGAAGACATCACCTATTGGCAGAGTGTGGCACTGCAGTTTTACTGTCTTTTTTTTTTTCCAGCATATTATGGGGGTACAAATGTTTGGGTTACATGCGTTGTGCAGTTTTACTGTCTTAAATGCTAAAGCTACATAAAGAGGAGGAAGAGTTGATCAGACAGAATTGAATTTGGAGCCAGAGAGGATAAGTCAGGCAGCTCAGAGAACTTGGGGCCCTGGCAATCTAGAAGGGTATGTTTCTCTGCCTCTGCCCGTTCCCTCATTACTAGGGTGCATTTCTGAACAGAAAACCAGAACTATAATTGGAACAAATTGCAAATTTGTGAATTGTGGCTGTTGCTGAAATCAGCCCTTTGTGAGACATCCTGACCCATTTAGACAGACATTGGATTCAATTGTCCTCATCCAAACAGCTAAATTCCAAACTGTCATTAATCTGAAATTAAAGGGGGAAAAGTTCTTTATAGTTTGATTTTACTTTTGCAGTGCTACAGCTAATAGCACCAGGAAAATAACTTTTCAAATAAAAATCTATCTTTTCTTCCAATTGTGGCTGGGACAGAAGTAAAGGAAGATGAAGAGGAAGATGGAATACAAAGATTTTATGGCCAAGCAGTTTGGACTTTAGTCTTTTACTAAGGAAACAATTTCTGACTCTGCTGAAGAAATTTCATTCTTTTGCAGTGACACAAATGTAATCTCCCCAGCTGGCTTAGCTTCCATTTACATTTTAGCACCCCATAGCTACTCTTGTTTTTTTTTTTAAGAAACTAGAATAAAAGTCCTGATAACCCTGGCATGTAAAGGTCCTTAGGGTTTTGAGGGCAGTCTCTTCTCCCTGTCTTTTAACTCCTTTGTCCTTTGAATGCGCATGCATTTTCCGAATGTCTTTTTCAGAGTCCTGTGGGTTTTATCTCATTTTGTTTAATTGGCTTCCTGTTAATTAAGAAGGAGAATTAACTCGAAAATAAGCATGTGTGCAGAGTTAACAGTAAGCTAGGGGAATGAAGGAAATGAAGCTGAGTTAGAAAACATGCGGGACTACCCTTGTATTCTGCATCGCTAGGCTTTCACTGGGCTTTGTGTTTGTGGGACACTGGTACTGTTTGCTGGACATGGACCCCAGCAAAGGGGTCTGGATGAGAGGATTTAGGAGGGAAGGATTTGGCACCTGTACAGCCCCAAAGCAAAGTTTTCAGCTTACTCATAAGGTTATTTTAAAGTAGTGCCATTGTGAAACTCTCTTGGTCATTGTTTTTGTGCAGACATTTCACAGTGCGGAATCCCGAATTCGTCTTCCCTGATTTCCGCATCCTACTTGGTGTCCGTATCATTAGACCCTCTCATTTGTCTTTGAGCCACCACCCATGTGTGTTAATTTTCTCTCCCTCATTAACATGGTATCAGTGCATCGATGTGGATTCTCATGTAGTTTTAAAAATATCTTTTCTTCCAACTCCCCTTGAGATTCTGTTTTAATTCATTTGCTTACAAACAAATTTAATTGGCAAAGAAAACTACCTCTGGAGTTTTTCAGTTTCTTTCCTTTTGTTCTACAGAGAGAGACACACATCCTTCGTGCTGGGGATAGGGAGACCAGTGGGAACTTCAGAGTGGCATGCATTTCCTGCAAGTAACCCTAAAGAAAAGACAATGAAGCCTTAAAGAGGAAAGTTGTAGGCATGCCTGAGTCACAGCTTCGCGGGAGCTGTCCGTGATGCTTGTGCGGAGTGTGTGTACACACACACACTCCCTCTCTCTCTCTCTCACACACACACACACCACAGTGACAGATGACCTATTGAAATAATTTCAGAGCCGGTCTGTGGTTGCTACGACAACCAATGATCTCTTGGCTTTCATCTGGCCATGTGACAGGGACTTTGACGTCAGCTAGAGGCAGAGTCTGTGGCTGAGTCCACACAGTCAAAGGCTTGTGAGAATCTGGTGGATGCTGGACGTTGCTGCTGCTGCTGCTGATTCTCAGGGGCTGTAGAGCATGGACTGTTAAATCTTGCACTTCTTCTGTGTGAGGTAATTAGTTTGCTTTATATACAATAGTTAGATGTTTTTGTAGCTCACCCTGATTCTCCCCTTTCTCTTACCCCCTACAAGTTTTCCATGAGCAATTATTGTTGTACCAGGGGAAAATTGTGAAGCAGCTTCTAGTCGTGAGTTTCTTGCAGAGTCTCTGGAATTTGGTTAAATTTGGATTAATGTTCTGTGAAGTAGGTTAAAATATAATCTCTTTTCTTGCTCAACACTCGCTAACATGACATTATTTAGAGATACGGATTTTGCAGCTGGAGCCAAATAGTCTCTCTTGAATTCCAGGAATCCTCTCTTCAGTATTGTTTGGGGTTTAAAAACTCCAGCATAGCCTTGCAATATGCTGCTAACTTTTCTGTTTTACAATTGATACCTGATTCTGAATCAGCCCAAAATAGTTTAGAATTTGGTTTCTATCTTGTTTGCAGTGTTCATAATTAGCAACAATAGGAACAGCGGGAAATAACATACTTTGAAACAAAAGTTGGGATTTTTCTTGTAACTAAGACCTTTGGTATTATGAAAATACCAAGAAAAACTGTCAACAGCTTCCTGTTTAGAGAAAAATAATCTGAAATATGCCAAGGAAGTTGGGGTGGAAGCTTTTACATGTGTGTTTGCAGTTGCTTTTTGGTTGTTAGAGCGAAGTGCACATTTTCAGTGTCCTCTCCTGAAAATTCAGCTGTGACAAGAATGGCATTGGATGCTCTTTACTCAGGAGTCATGCAAGCTCTTTTGATTTTTAAAAATTGAAATAATTACCTAGAGAAGAAAACAATAGCCCTAAAACTAAATGTATCATTGATATAAGATTTACCTTAATGCATACACAGATATAGTCACCAAAAATTTGCTCCAGATCTTCAATGAATAATTTGAAAACTGCAATTAAGAAGGATTTAATCTCTATTCCAATGACAATATATATTACAAATTGTTTTATTTGTATTGTTATAAATCATTTCTTTCCCAAGTTTTGTCATTTTGGACTTTCTTTCATGATATGCAAGTTGGATTTTTTTCTAGCTTGTAATTCAAAGAAAACCTTTAGTACAGAAGTTAGTCAAAGTCTAGATTTATAACCATGTTTCTAAACCTTAGAAATTTCACAGAAAAAAAAGGACACATTTTGGAGCACTGCATATAATATAGCTGGTCTTTTAAAAAGTAGAAACAATTGGTTTAACTATATATATGAAGACTGTATAATATGTGAATTATATCTCAATTTAATGCAAAATATATTGTTTATAATTTTTGTGTTTTCTGTTAGTTTCAGAATTCTAACAGCATTTATTTTATTCTTGGAGGTAAAAATTTTGAAAAGTATTTAGCTGCAGTGATAAGTGAATAATTGTGGATATACCAATAATTTCTCAATAGTTTTCAATGAGTGAATACTCGTTTAACTTGCTGGCATTTGACATGTCTGTTTTTGGTCAGAGCCTCCGTGGAGGATTTTCCAAAAGTCTAATACACTTACATTCAAAGCACATCTACTGGATATCATGTCATCATTTAATTGATCTCATAATTATAATAACCCAGAGGCCATATTCTGAACACCTTTAGAAATATGTTAATTGATAGGTAACATTTCAGTTGAACACAGATGGGACCAGTAGTGCTATCATTTAAAAGCACTATGTTTGATGGAGTACATTTTGATGTTTACTTCTTTTACTCAAAATTCGGAATTATCATTATAGTTTTTTCAGGTAGCAAAGATTTTCTTGGTGTTCTCTCTATGATGTTTTCAATTAAAGTCATAAAATGATTTTATTTAATGCTCTTATAAAATAGCCTGGATTTCAGCAGTATGAAATATAAGAGAAAAATTTAGTGTTGATGGCAAAATGTCAATGGTAAAGTTTGTCATTAGAAGAAATCAACCTATGCGATGAAAGCAGAGATGCTCTAGAATCTACAGGTCTTTTCATATTGCAAAATAAGAAAAAAATGATTCTCATCAGCATCATCTATTCACAGCAATGAGACTGTGTTGATTTCAAGGTCAAGTTTGTCTCAGCTTCAAAAGATGCTGGCAAGGAATGATTTACTCTAGAAACTTGGCTATTGCATTATTAAATGCTTTGTGTGTAGTTTCAAGGATTCTTAACCTTTTGGGTGCTGTGGACCTCTTTGGCAGCCTGATGAAGCCTATAGACTTTTCTCAGAATGATGTTTATAGATGCATAAAATAAAATATGCAGGGTTACAAAGGAAACCACTTTTATTGAGCTACATTAACCAAATTTTAAAAAACTGTGATATGTGTTTTGTTACTAATACATTAATAAATAATACAAACTAGCTGCAGGTATAATAACTACCATAATTTGAAGTAGTGGTGAATGCAAAAGATATTTCAAGATATTCACAGTAACTTTAATGTGATGTGAAAATATCTGTGATTTCTCTTGGCAACAATATCACAGGTACTGTGGTTTGTGGCCTGCATTTTAATTGAAGGAAATACTAACTTTCAGTTTGAGGTTAGTGAAACTAAAGATGTACTATTTTTTCCCATCCAAGATCCCTAGGCCCTCTTGAATTCTGTCCACCTCTGGGTTAACTGACATGTAAGCTAGTGATGCCAAAAGGCTATAGAATTGCACTGGACAGAATTCATAACCCCATTTCCACACTCAGTTCTACTACATCTGATTTTATTCTCTGAATGTGTGGATTTCACAGTATTCTCTAAATTCTGTGTGAAAAGGAATGATATGGCCATACAGCTACCAAACTGTAACTTTCCTGTATTTTCTTCCTTGAGATCCATAAGCAGATTTATTTTACCTGGACTGAGAAACTCTTACCTGCTTAGACAAGGGTTAAGAGGAAACCTCATAGTATTAATGCAAGTTATGCAAGTTAAAACCATGGGCCATAGAAGTAAGACCAGAGCTGTTTACAAAGGGACCTTTATCTACTCAAAGAAGATAAGCAAGTAGTATTTAGAGGAAGAATGCTGGATGTTATATGAGACCATAACTTAAGAAATACTCTAGAAGGTACATTGTATGCTCATAACCCACATTTGAAGCAAGCACTAAAGAATTTATGTGACTCTCTAGCTTGATGTAAGGCACACACATGTGTGGATTAATAAATTGTAATGTTAATTCCAGTTATTCGAGATAAAACCTAGAAACTTTATCTGCCAGAGGTCTCTAGGATAAGACACATTCAAAATGCAGTGGGAAATAGGTACCCTTCCCCAGTAATCAGAACACGAACCTTAATTGATCTACTGGATCTTTAAGTTCAATGTAGGAGGTATTAATATTTTTATTTAGTGTGACTTATGTAAGTAATTGTCTCATTCCCTTTGTCCCTTTGAATGTGCAAAAGATAGTGCCTGATTTTCCTCTCTAACCAGCAGGATAACTTTGCAGTCGGTCAGCTGCTATCACAGCCTTGCGTTTAGAATGTCCTAAACCCTCCTTTCTATGACATCAGTACCCACCATCTCTGCGTAAGAGGATGGGAGCTATGACATTTTGCACAAGCTGTTGTTTAAACTCAATCCAAATTCCTCACATTTAAAGTGGAAGCTTAGCAATTTTTCTTCACATGTTCTCAGAGGAATTTATGAAAGAGATTTTCTCAAACATTTTTTTATTCTTTGGATTAGAAAAGGACACCTGCTTTAGGGACTTTGAGTCTCTGTGGCAACTTGATTAAAAAAAAATTTGAGAAAAGTCTAAAATCTCTGACTCCAGGCTGTACTGTTTGCTCCTCAATGACAAGTGCTTGAAATTTTAAGTTCAGATAGGAATGTGCCATTATTTTTCATGAAATCCGCTTGTATTTAACTGGTGCTGCATGGTGGAAATCCAACTAGGAATAGCATTCTAAAATGTAGTATTTATTATACTACCAAAAGTTAGTGCTCATTAAGACTTCGATATAAAAATTATATGATAAATATTTAAATTCACTGGAGCCACATTCTCCAAACTAAACACAGTCTGTTCTTTTTATCTCTGTGGTGAACTTTAGTTTTTTGGAATATATTTCCATAATGCCTTTAATTAAAGACACAGCATCCCTTTAAAATTTAGTTTACATTAATGCAAAACAGAATATACTGAAAGCACGATGAAGTTCTATATTTGATGTGCAGAAAAGAAATCTCTAGTCTAAAAGACATTCCAGCTGTTGCCTGTCTTAATGGGAAGATTGTCAATATTTTCTGAATTCTGTCCCAGTGACTACAGAAACACCAAAGGCAGAAACACCAGAAAAGAGAATTCTGGATTTTCTTTATTTTTATGAATTTAAACTCTGTCTATTAGAGGTAAATGTTGAGAAGAGTGTTACATTCTTTGGCTGATCTACTCAGCTGACTCCCACAGACTTTTATATGATTCATACAACTAAAACCACGATCAATTTTGTGACGACTATATTTACAACATCCTTGAAGATAACATAGAAAATAGCTTCTCACAAAAGTTATCCCATCCCACGCCTTCCTATGGCTTACCATTGATCAGGTGCAGCAAACATTGATTAACTGGCTAATGCATCCATGGCGCTATAGTAGGCATTTTTGGTCCCTCCCTAATGGGTTCCTTGAGTGATATATGCCACTCTCATAGAAAACACAAGTTACTTTATGGACTCTGACTTTTGTTTGCTTGAGCTTTTATTTGAACATTCAGTCTTTCATGCATTCGACAGATTTTGAGCACTTAAAGTGTGTCAGACATTAGACTAGACACAAGGCTGCTGTGGGGAGCAGTACAGGCAAGGTCCCCACCATCATGGAACTTACACTATAACTGTCTAGGGCACCTGCCCAGAGACATGTGTACCAGCAACCAAGGTTCCCTTTCTTTCAAGGTTCCATGCTAGCCACTGCAGTGAAAAAGAGAATCCGTAGTAAAAGAAGAAAAACCCATTATCAGAAAAGAGACAAACAACCTGGGAAACATTAGATTTTATACCTGAGTCAAACCTTAGAAGAGACATTCTTCAGCTGGTGAGCAGCTGGTCTCATTTGTGAGCAATCTGTTCCCATCAATGTCAGGGATTCCAGGACGGTACGGCCACCCCTATTCCCAGGTGATGAAAGGCTATTTGTCATCTAGTTCAAAAGATAAATGAAACTGGTAGGGACTGACCTAGAGAATGATTTCCTTTTATGCAGAAACTTTATTTTATGCAAATAATGAGAATCATTTTATTTTATTAAAAGAATCCTTAGATTACTGGTGCCCAAGTATATCTCTCCCATCTTCCCTGTACTAACACAATCAGGATAGGCTCACTGCTGTCATAAATAGCCCCAAATCCCAATGCAAAATACAACACTATGCATCTTTCACTCACTCACAAATCGGGTTCAGAAGAAGAGCTCTGCTCCACAGAGTCATCCAGGAACTCAGGCTCCTTCTAGCTAGTTAAACTGATCTGGGAGCAAATCCTCTCTACCAGTTGCTAGTGATACTTTGGGCAAGTTACCTAAGTCAGGGTTTTCATATCTGGATAATATTAGTACCTCCCTCTTGGATTTTTGAGTCAACTTCTTTGGCATAATAGCTGACAGCTGTTAGGTACTCAATAATGTGAACCATTATTATTAATTTTCTACCTTTGGTAGTGCTGGCACCACCATCCCCCAAGAGCCAGGAGTTGGAAGAAGTGTGTCCCTGGAGTTAAGGTAGTAGCTAACACTTAGGGACCTAGAGAGTCTTTAGAGCTATTTTCAAAATAACTATTTTTTTCTTCACAACATTGCAGTTTTTTTAAATGAGGAAACTGAAGCACAGAAGCTTAAGCAAATTGCCCAGCGTCCACAAGTATACAACAGACTCTAAGTGTTTGGCTCCAGAGTCTTGGCTCTTTATTCACTGAGCTGTTTTGCCTTTTAAGTTGAAATATACAGCAGGTCCTCTAATAACACCGTTCTGTTGTAACTTGATGAGAAAAAGTTGGTTTTGTTGTACGTTATTTCATTTAAAGTTGCAGTTTCTAAGAACCCATCAACAATGTAAGTGAGGATTTACTGTATTGTATTTTCCCTAGAAGTCATGTTATGTGTTGTGGCAGCTAGCACTTTCCAAAGATGGCCATATGATTATATCCACTGTCACCTGCTCTTCTGGAATCTTTTCTCTGTCCATCAAGAGGTAGCATCTATTGTCCCACCCTTTGAAGCTAAATGGGCTTGTGATGGGTCCAACTGAGAGAGTACAGTGGAAATACTGCTAGGTGGCTTCCAAGGCTAGATCGTAAAGAGGATCCAGTTTCCTTTTCTCTGGGGCTATTCTTTCTACCATGTATGACATTGGCCCTTGGAATCCAGCCACTATGTAGATGGCTAAAACACCTACACAAGGTCTTTCTGTGTGGTCTGGGCTTCCTGCAACACAGTGGCTAGATTCCAAGGGCCAATGTCATTCATGATAGAAAGATGTAGGACATTGTTCCAAATTTACAAGCAGGATGTATTCCTAAAGCTCAGCCAACACCTCCAGCTCAGGTCTCAGCAGACATCCAGCATCCCCCACGAGACGTGTGAATGAGCAGGCCTTCAGGTGAGGCCAGGCCCCAGTCACTGGGTCACTCTTTCCCCTCCGGGTGCCAAGTGGACCAGAGATGAGCTATCCCTCTCGAGCCCTGCTCCAAATTGCAGATTCATGAACAAAATAAGAGTTGTTGTTGTTTTAAGCCTGTAAGTTTTGAAATAATTTCTTAAGCAGTCAGAGTAACTAGAACATATGGGGTAATTAGAAATGAGCAAAATGACTGTATAAAAGGCTAGACTTCAGGTACACGCAGATTAAATAGGCTTTTGTGATTTGGCCTAAGTCCCTAACCTAGCCTAAAATAATTTCTGGAAGAAAATATATTTCTGTTACCAGTCAAATTATGAATGAGCATTAGGAACACATCCTGCTTGAAAATTTGGCAGTGTTGCTGGTTCTCAGAGAAGATGTGGGCAACACTGAGGCTGGACCCTGTGCCCTAGTAAATCTCACTCATTGCCTCCTGCTGGCTGGGACCCACCCTGCAGGACAGCCCCGTGTGGATGGCGATACTTGTGCATTTTCCCTCGGTCACTGCTTGATCCTTGTCTGTCTTTGTCTCCCTCTCCCGCACCTGCTCTATCTCATCTGCCGCCTAGTTTTCTACTGTTAGATTCTGCCATCTCCTTGACACTCTCTTTTGGCCCATTTCCAGTGCTTCTGGGCCATTTCTGTTCTAATGGTTTATGATAAAGCTAGGGAATTCCCCTCAGCCAGGTAAGATTTAGCTCACTCAGCAAGTCTCATTCTTAACAAAGCTTCCAAAAGGGAAGCTGTCCCACTGGCTTGTGGCTACATGTGTTGGTCAAACCCAGCATTTGAAATCCTCAAAAATATGGTCCCTGTGTCCTTACTCAAAGAGGCATCTCTGTCTGTCCGCTACAGAGAAATCAATACTCCAACTCTCTTCTCATTTAGACTTCACCCCGTCCTGATGGTCTTCCCACCTTCCCTTAGGAAGGCACTCATTCATTTACTCATCCAACACTTGTTAACTCCACACAGTGGGCCCTGGAGTTGAGCACCTGTGAAAATATTCCTTTCATGTTCACATACTGGTAAGATTCCTCCATTTGTTCCTCATAGACACTGGGCAGATGTGGTCCAATCACCCCGACCTTTCAATAACCAGAACACATCCCACCTCATCTAAGATGTTCCAGCTAATTGGGATACTGCAAGAGTAATATAGGACCAGCCAGTCTTTGAAAAGGTTACAGTCTGGTTAGGGAGGCTAGACAAAGCCTAGAGCTGTGTCTTCCATTCTGGTTATAACCTCTCACAGTGCCTAGTGTCGTGCTGAACACATAGCACCTACACCTTAAATCTCTGTTAGGTGATTCAAGAATAGATTAACTACAGAGGATATGTGACATTGTAATGACTTTGGAGAGGAAGTGAGCTTTGAGTTGGGCCTTAAAGGATGGAGAACATTTGGCATGACCAACAGAAGTGAAAGTGTAATCTGGTGAGCATCGTGAGAACATTCTAGTAACAGAAATAGGACACCTGGAATCAAGAACATGGTCAGGAAAAAGAAAAAATGTATATCCAAGGTGGGTCCATGGAGGACCTAGAATTTAGCCACTTAAACTGGATTTGATCTGATAGACAGCAGGAAGCTAGTGAAAGGCCAGGAGCAGGTAACTGATATATGCACTAAACGGTGTCAGAATTTTTTTTTAAGAAACAAGGTCTCCCTCTGTCACTGGAGTGCAGTGGTACAATCATAGCTCTCTGCAACCTGAAACTTCTGAACTCAAGTGATCCTTCTGCCTTAGCCTCCTGAGTGGCTGGGACTTCACAGGTGTGTGTCACCATGCACAGCTAATTTTTATTTTCATATTTTTTTAGAGATAGGATCTCACTATGTTGCTCAAGCTGGTTTTGAGCTCCTGGCCTCCAGCAAACCTGCCTTGGCCTCCCAAGGTGCTGGGATTACAGGTGTGAGCCACCACCCCTGGCTGGTGTGAGAATATTTTAGTGACCTTGTTTCCTTCTGCTTTAGAATGGTCATGTTAAAAGCCTGAATATGTGCTAAGCTAGGTGTTCCCTTTTTCTCCATTTTTCTCATAGAAAAGTTTCAACTTTCTAAACTAAAAAAATGTGAATTCTCTTTTGCCCCCTGACTGCGTGAGTGGCTCTTTTAACTTTAGCCAGGTTATACCTGTAGGCATATCTATGTGTAACTTCATAGTTTTAAACACATTATCTGTCACTCAGCAAAGTCTTACTCATCTAAAACCCAAATCAACTTAATAATAAAGTCTTCATAACATTTTCCATAAAACTATACTAGAATGATTATGTAATTATAATTGACATCCATAATGAAACCCCTGGGAAATTGCATCATTATTCAAAAAAAAAAATCTCTGAATTAAGTCACCAATGAAAGACTCAGTTATGTTCAGTAATGTTTTGGTTGTAAGTTGTGAGTGCATGTCAGTATGTATCTGCAGTCTTAGAATTCTGGGCATCAATATATATGTTTGGCAACTACCAAAATGTTCTTAATCAGAACATGCCGTTCTTCAGAGAAATATTATAAATTATACATGAAAAAAGTAATATACATACAGTATGAAGAATAATAGAAAACAGATCCCTGTGTAGCCAACAAAAACAGCATTAGTTAATCATTCTCATGCAGTGTAAGGTTATATTAATACGTTGATATCCAAGATAACTTTACTACAGCAGCATGCAGATCAATGTTGTCTCTAAGGTCCAATGCCTGAAGGAAATTAAAACACTGATATATTTTTTCACACTCCAATAACATAAAGATTTTAAACCAATTGAGCACAGCGAGTCAGTTATCTCAGGCTGTGATGGTGAATAAAAGGTGTGCATTTTGCTTACAGGACATCACTGGCCATTGCTTCTGGCCATTGTGAGGAAATTGGTTTCTGAGGCCACTGCCCACTCTGAAGCTTCTTGTTACCTCCTGACTGTTCGAGAGAGAATGGGCAAAGCTCCTTGGAGAGCCCTGAGCTCCCTTACTAGCCAAAATACCAAGAGTGGTTAAAGCAAACCATTTTCTCTCTTGAGGGTTCTCCTCTTTACAGAGAGGGTGAACAAAAGCTTAAGTGGAAATTACAGTTTTCATGCAATTTCTTTTCTGGTATATCCAGAAGGTGCTTCACAAAATAGAATTTATTTCAGAAAGATACAACCTCTGGTCCAAATTCCACTTTATAAAGGAAACTGTCATCGAATCTGCTGTGCCCACCTCCAAAAATGTTGGTCAGCTTCCAATTTTAAAAGGTCAGTGCATTGCTATTCGGAAAAAGGACTCTCTTTCTCCTTCAACCCTCAAAACGGCCTACGGATTAATGCCAGGAACTGACCAAGACTCCATTAACCACTCTGGCAGCATCCCCTGTCGGAGGGTTACTTGGTTAAAGTCACAAAAGCCACAAAACTTAGTTATGCTACAAGTTGACTAAGAGATACTGATTTTGAGATACTGTAAAAAAGAAAGGGTCTCACTGAAATCAGGTTATATCATGCCTGGACTTAAGATTAACAGGAACTTTTTTATTGTGGATATATATATATATATATATATACATATGAAATTTACCACTTTAATCGTTTGTAAGTGCATGACTCAGCACAATAAGTACATTCGGATTATTGCACAACCATTACCATCATCCATCTTCAGAACTTTCTCATCTTCCCAAACCGAGACTCCATACCCTATTAAACTAACTCTCCATTCCCCCTGGCAACCACAATTCTACTTTTTTTAAACAGGGAAATTTTTAGGGAGTTTAAAATAAACCTACCATTCCTCTTGCTCTTGCATAAGCTCTTCAATTATTATTAACAAAATCCCCCTTAAGAGTCCTGAAATAGCTGAAAGTTCCTTAGGTTTACACAAGTGGGCAAAATTTACACAGAGTTCCATGACATATTTCAGACATACAACAGTGGGAATGTGTTCCTGATGTGTGAAGACAAAGGAGATGGTGGGCTGAAACGTGTGCTCCAGATCACCTTCTTAAACCACATTCAGTGCAATTTTTATATAATCACTCAACTCACCATCCTGCTTGTCAAAAAGAAAGCCATTGAACCTGGGAGATTTTCTAATAATATATTCATATAGTTTTATGTTAGTCTTCTATTAATATTCATTTTAAGTAACAAGTGTAGAATCAATATATGTTTATGGTAGAACATTTGGAAAATATAGAAGAATATAAAGAAGAAAATAGTCTGGGTGCAGTGACTCACCGCAGCTTTGGGAGGCTGAGGCAGGAGGACCACCTGAGGCCAAGAGTTCAAGGCCAGCTTGAGCAACATAGCAAGACTCTGTCTCTACAAAAAAATTAAAAACTTAGCTTGAGCCCAGGAGTTTATGGTTACAATGAGCTATGATCATACCACTACACTCCAGCCTAAGAGACAGAGTGAGATCCTTCTCTAAAAAAAATTAAACAGAAGAAAAGAAGCATCACTGTTAATATTCTGCTGCCTACGGGTAACCATTACTAATATTTTTAAACTAAAAAGCATTATATTTAATTTTACTTTACATCAATAGAAGAAAAATAACTCTGAAATGAAACTGAGGATTTAAACTTCAGATAACTGTTTCTTTAAAGCAGGAATTACTGGTTTCTAACTAAATTTCTAATTAAAAAGGTAAAGTCAATCAAACTTTGAGATTGGGGATTAACTTTTTTAAAAAAAACTATTGTTTCTTAATGAGTATAGGCTTATATTTTTTGTTAGTAAAGCTTAACTATCTCATGAAGACCAGAAAAGATCACAAGTAATCAAACAAAAATACCCTTTGATGAAAAAAAAAAAGGTTTTAAACAGAGTTCGAAACCTAATCCCACCTTTAGAATTATTCTCCTGGAAAAAATTATACAAAAGGGTAATCCGTAAAGAACTATAGTCCATGAAGCCATAAGCCACTTTCAGAAAGGAAAATAAACAATACAATGGGGAAGAAGTTCTTTGTCCCGGAAGTTCTTTCCCGCACGGGATTATGGAGAAAATCACTGTCTCCCTTGACCAGAGACGTTTAACTTCATTTGCTTCAGACGCCAGTGGTTTTTATATTTCATTAATTATTTAAATAGACTGCAGTTTAGTCTGCTTCATATTTAGACCATGATTTCCCTTTATGTATATTTATTTTTCTAGAGTTTCTAATTATCTTTGTCTTCTCTGGTTATCCTGAAGAAACTTAAATCTTCAGTACATATGTGGCATGTCATAGTTTGCTTTATGTTGATTTATTATTCAACTTGGTTTTGATAACCTCCTTCTTATTGAAGATGTTCTTCAAGCCCTCTGTCTTACTGTTCTAATTTGGACTAAGTACAGGTAGTTCCACTAGGATTTCTTTCCATTATAATAGGATTATTTCTATTGTCTCCAGGTCTACCTCTTTCTTAGATTCATTTTCAATTTTTCTAGAGTATTTTTTTTTTTTTTTGAAACAGAGTCTCACTCTCTTGCCCCGGCTAGAGTGCCGTGGCATCAGCCTAGCTCACAGCAACCTCAAACTCCTGGGCTCAGGCGATCCTCCTACCTCAGCCTCCTGAGTAGCTGGGACTACAGGCA
>CAUYRT010058387.1:0-18468 GCA_963574885.1 Lepilemur ruficaudatus | reverse complement strand
GTAGGTTAGACATGTCTAGAGATCTAATATTAATTAGAGATTTAATGTATAACATGAGAACTATATCTTGTAATATTTTATTATATTCAAGAATTTTGTTAAATGAGTAGATTTTAGCTGCTCTTGCCACACATTAAAAGCGAGTAACTGAGATGATGGCTGTGTTGATTTGCTTCATTATATTTACCATTTTATGGTCTGTATGTATCTATATGTATTACATCATATACAGCAACCTTAAAACTTATAAAAACTGAAACGAAAACAACATAATTGAAAACAAACTGTATTACACAATGATTATTAGAATGTTATGGGAAATCAACTCTATTTATGATATGGAATGTGTAGGTCATGTTATATAGTCCATAGCCCATTGGGCTGGCCCAACATGATGTTACAACTATTAGGGCATTTGAGGAAAATATTCATACATGATTCAAGTTTGTATCAACTGTGATTAGCATTGTATTTTGAACATAGTCTCCAAAAAATGGTCAATTTCTGAATTAATTTAATATTATATTAAAGCACACATTTATAAGCAAAAGTAGATTTTAAGTTTTGAAGGAAAATATAATGTGAATTTTGTCTTCACTAAACTTCATTTCCTGAAAAGATTGAGATCATAAAATATTTTATTGCTTAGCCAATTCTTCTGGAAGAGACCCCCTGAGAAATTACCTTTTCCCAGGTATATTAGTTCCTCGTTGTGCCCCAGAAGAGGCAATTTGCCCTTCACGTATGAGGAACTTGCTTTGAGAAAGTGTTTTACTCATTCTGACTCCTTGGAAGATTGGGCCAGATTTAAAGAAATTGCATTTTATTTTTAGCAGATGAGAGTCAGATGTGACCAACACCAGGTGGCTTTTGCAAGGATGACCTGTTTTATCTAATTCATCTTACATCGTGTACAATTCCTGTATCTCTGTCATGACATGAAATTCTTAAATAATCTCAATAGGTTAGCCCATTATTTGGATTGAATACATACGTAAAATGACTCATTAACCCATTTCCATTTGATTAGTTACTGACTATAAAAATTCAAAAATGTATTCCATTTTTAGATGTTCCACATTCATAAAGAACTTTTACAGATATTATCTCATTTAAAGTTTATGATGGTTCTTTGAAATGAGACTAGAAAAAAAATAAGTAATTTTTTTCCAAAGTCATCAGAAAAGCAGAATCACATTTTGAAATCAGAAACTCTATCTCCAGATTGGTGCTGTTTCTGTAGCATCACAATGTGTTTGACTACATGTATTAGAAGAAATAGGAGATAGAAAAAATAGCTGTAACTAATTATAACGCTTTAAGTTTTTTGTTTTGTTTTTTTATAAAAAGGACAATCTTAAAATGGTTCAGAGTTGGAAATTATGTTAATATGTACTAAATATTTTTATTTTACTTGTGATGAAATTTGTGTTTATCCATTCATTTAGAGAATGTGTCTTTCTTGTTAATAAGCTATCTTTTTTGGGGTCAAACTTTCATACAGCCCCTTGAATATTTTGGTCACTTAAGTTAAGATCAAAGGATAGGAAAATGCAAACTGTTGAGAAAATGACCTTTATTTAATTATATTTTCCAAAAAGTGGCAAAAATTGCATGAAAAAAGGACCTAAAATTATTTATATGTTGGTATTAAGGTTTAGGTTGGTTAATTAGAACCAAAAGAGAGGAATAAATTCTTCCAATATTACATGTATTTTGTCAAAAAATCATTCGTTATTCCTCAAGTTTTGGATTTGATATATATCATATAAATGGAACCACAGAAATGTTTGGAGACAAATCATCAGCTTCAGTGACTATGTGATCATAGTCTGTGTATAATTTTCTCTTTCTATATAATTTCTTCTTTGTGGCTAAAGATAAATTGTAGGTAGCAGGTAGTTTTCTTATATATGTATACACATAAATGGTACTCAAGAAAGAATTAAGGAGAATCCAGATTTCTTTTATTCAGTTCATTAGCAAAAACTAGACATAATTTTGAAAACAGAAAGAAGGTAATTATTCTGAGGATTTTAAAGCAACATGTTCATATTCATGCCTGGTTTGATATTCTCTGTGTTTTCTATTTCACTAGCAACGTAAATTTGGTGTTGTTATCTGAAAATAATCAAGCCATAACTTAACTGAAAAATAAAATGGTCTAGAGCCATTGGAAAAGATCAATTCATATCTATGGCTTTTAACAGCTAAACTATTGAATATTAGAAATTACATTACTATGTAAGTCAAATAGAGTGGTATTTTGAAATTAGAGTTTATGTATCTTATTTTAAATATCACACATTATTTTAAATAATTGTTCTATGCACAGAATTGATAAACATACAGAATGGCCAAAAATAAAAGGATGTATACACATATAAAATATAAAAATAAAAATAAATAATAGAAACTACTATAGACAAACACCAGCAAATAAATAAATCCAGGAACAATCTATAAGCCGAGAAGTGAGGATCCCTACACAAGCTGTCAGATAGAGAGGGCTGGCACAACCTCTGTCCTTCTTACCAGAGCAGGAAACAATTTTTTATAATAAAAATCCTATAGGACACTTAAAAGTGCAAACAATTACTTTATTATCTTGAACTGTGTCATAGTTGTACTTGTTCTGTGATATAACAATCGTATTTTCATCAAAATAACAAAACAAATGAGAATGACGAACTCTTTGTTATGGCTACACTGAACACATTTAATCATATTTCAAACCACATGCTGAATGCTGTATAAGTTATTCTCTGTATTTCAAGGGTTAAAAGTCTGAAAACTATATTTCCCAGTCTCCTTTGCCAGGAGGGTTCTTATATTAGGCCAATTAGTGAAAGAGTGAATAGTGAAAGATTTGAAACGTGAGATTTCAAAACAAATCATTATTCTCAGGTGTTAGCTATAGACAGATATGTGGCCTACATAGGTATCTGATATTGGGTTTTGCTAAGGTTTTAGAATTCCGCCCATGGATCATTCACTATGCAATTGTAAGCAAATAAAATAGTTGATGAAAACTTCCAGAGGCTTTCTAAACTTCATAAACTTAACCTTTTCAATGGTGCTGTACACACCTGATTCTCTTTGTGCTTGGGATACCTAGAGTTAGCTCCTATTTCCATGATAGTCCCTGAATAATCCAACTCCCCAATAAGAATTTTTGTTTTTTTCTATCTGAGCCTCTGCTTAGGAGCCAATGACTCACTTTTTGAGGATTTGAGCCATTTCCAGTGTAAAGGTCAGCATGTTTCTCCCTATTTTGTATGGGAATAATATAAACAAAGTTTACAATGTGGCTGGAATTTTTTGTAAAAATAAAATAATCCATTAAGTTCCAAAATAAAAGAAAAAATGTTTAGTATATACTCTCTTAAACAAAATTAGCCAGCACTGGTGCTCACAGCTATAATCCCAGCACTTTTGGGAGATTGAGGCAGGAGAATCTCTTGAGGCTAGAAACTCAAAACCACCTTGGGAAACATAGAGAGACACTGTCTCTGCAAAAATAATTAAAAAAAAATTAGGTGTGGTGGTGCACACCTGTTGTTCTAGCTATGCAGCAGGCTGAGGCAGGAGGATTGCTTGAGCCCAGGAGTTCAAAATTGTAGTGAGCTATAATTGCACCACTGCACTACAGCCTGGGTGACAGAGTGAGGACATCTCAAATAAATAAATGAATAAATCAAGTTTATAATAACTGAAGCATATGATTTACTACCATAAGAGTACACCTAGGATGAGGTGGGGAACCTGTGTTCTTAAGGCCACATCGGCCTTCTAGGTCCATACATGTGGCCTTTTGACAGAAGCTGAATTTCACAGAATAAATCCTTTTATTTTTATTAATACATTTTTGTTTTTCTTTTATATATTTATTTTATTTTTAAAATGAATGTACTGAAAATATCAAGGAATAAAATAAGTTTCAATGACATAATCCTTCCAGATTGACCATCACAATTAGGACATTAGTAAACCATAAGGACTAAATTGATAGCTGCTACACTCATTTTATTTAGTTCTAATTTCCCCCATCTGACTGGCACCACTATGGCATGAGGCTAGTTGGTGAGAGTTTATGGGGATCAAATACTCCAGTCTGTTATCAGCTTTTGACAATGGTGCACTGTATTTCTCTTTGAAGTGGAAATTGTGAATAGTTGCTCAGCTCAACAGTATTTTTTAATTCTGTCTGCTTAACAGCCCATCATGTCAAAGAAGAATGCTGAAGGAATAAAACAAATTTTTTAATGAGGGTTGGGAATTGCAATATTATTTTGTTTATGCTAAAAACGAGATTGCTTGCTTGCTATGTGGTACTGCAATATCAACGTTGAAGAAATTCAATGCTCATCAGCATTATAACACTCACAAGGACTACAAATATTTTAAATTATGAAAATCAAGAGCAAAGACAATTCTTTCAAGCAGCAATAAGACCTGGAAATAATGCCACTGAAGTGACTTATAAAGCAACTTATGTTCTCAGGAAAAAAGGGAAGCTGTTCAGTAGGGTAGAAATTGTGAAATAATGCATTGTTGAAGTTGTAGAATGCTTAGACCCTGACAACATTTCAAAGTACTAACAACTGCCTCTTTCAAGGTTGAACCATAACTGATCAGCAGCATGAATTAGCCTTCAATTTAACAGAACAAATTCACGTGATGCTTCAAAAGGTAAATATATATTATTCAGTCACTTTTGATGAATCAACTGATACTGCTTACTTGGTACAAGCTTTAGACTTCATTCAGGTCATAGCAGAAGATTTGCTTTGCTATGAAGGTACTTGCTCTGACCACTCTTGCTAACAGAATGTGGGGAATGGATATCTTCAACAACTTTCAAGATAAATGCCATGAAGTTGGACTTAATTTGATAAATGTAGTGAGTGTATGTACAGATGGTGCACCTTCCATGACAGGAAAACATGAAGGGTTTTTTGCACAGATTTTAAAAAAAGTATTTATAGAACCAAATGCTTTTATTTCTTTTCATTGTACCTTGTATCAGCAAAATCTCTGTGCTAATGCTACTATTTTTATGTGATACTTTGCAACAAATTATAAGTATTGTTAACTATATTCATGCAAATGCAAATAGCATCATCAGTTTCATAACATGCTTAAGTTGAATGATGAAATATTCAGTGTGGAGTTGCCGTATCATTCTAAAGTGTGTTGGCTATGGCAGAGACAGGTGTTAGCAAAAATTTTACCTCTGCAAGAACAGCAGTTAAATTTTATGAAGAAGAGAATCAGCAGTGTGAATTATTGAGAGAGGATTTCTACAGAAATGCAGCATTTCTGTGTGATGCATCAAATCAAAACGACTTGAATATTTTTTTGCAAGGTAAAAGTATGTTTATATATGACATATGACAATAAATCCACGCATTTTGAAAAAAAAACTATCTTTTAAAAACACTTCTTCAAAAGGAAATTTCACATGAACAGTTTCCCCAGTTAACAAAAGTCATTAATGAGCAGAATGATATATGTGAATCATTTGGAGAAAACATAGCTGTTATAGACCTATTAATTGAAGAATACAATGAAATGTTCACTGACTTTGAGAATCACATCACACTCAAATTAGCATTTCAGCCTCACCTGCTTGATATCACCAGGTCACCTAAAGAACTACAGAGATAATTGATTGGGCTCTCAGTAGATGACATTTTAAAGTCACTGTTTCATGCTAACAAAGATACAATTGAAATATGGAAAAATGTGGTAGAATATCCATGCCTTCAGCAACATGCCCCAAAAATGCTTTCTTGCTTTTTAAAAACAACCACTTATTGCTTTGAATCTACATTCTCCCCTTAAGGTCACAAAATGACTGATACCCCTCTAGAGGATCCACTGAAACTGCAGACTTCCATGCAGCAACCAAATATTCAAATACTTTCCAACAAAAAACACACAACAAAGCCATTAAAAAGTTAGTTAACTTTAAAATTAAATAGTTTTCATTTTTTTGAAATTATTAAGTACATAGTAGTTAGACTTTTACAAAATAATGTATATTTTTAAGTACATCTAATTGAAGTTCCTTGAATGTGGCCTTATTTGATTACAGCTAAATTAGTGCAGCCTTCCAACATGAAAAGGGCCCCCATTCCTGACTTAGGAGAATTGGATTCTTCAGTATGAGATGTTGAAAACTGAAATTAAATATGACAACAATCTAAAAAAAAACTACAAATGGACTAGTTCAAGTGAATATCAACTTTTTTGTTTTTTCTTTGATATCAAAATTCAAAATATCAAGACATGGAGAGCACTATAAAAATACGTTAGAGTTAATTCTAGGACAAATTATAATTGTGTACAGAGGCATACAGAATTATAGCTTAAGCACATTTCTACATGTGGTGGCAAGCAGAAAATAAAACTGGATGTGTAAAATAACTGGACATCTGGAGAAATGACAGTTATAGAGTTAGGAATGAAAGCTAGAATCAAATCATCCTAATCTTTACGGAGAGCCTTAACTAAATTACCTTCACATGTCTTTGCCACAATGAACCAAAATGTAAACAGTATAAAGTCTTCCAACAATAATTGAAGAGATTATGTGTTTTAATATTTAATTATGTCTGCATGCTGACATCTTCATTTTAGCAGCTACTTAGTAACTGATTAGTTTGAGTACGAATCCCTTTGATACTGTAAATTTCAATACCTCCCAATTGTGAACTACTTCTAAATTACAAAAGTGATTTTAACATTACCTTTTTAGTACGAAAAGTATTGGTTAACCCCCTGGCTTTAAGGTTAGCTTCAGGGATGACAGTCATATTCTCCCAATGGTTGATCTATAAACAACCAAATATTAGTCTAGATTGAGTATAGGACTGACCTAGGTTACAATTAGTATGTGTAAATATTCAAGTTATTTTGTATTTTGCAATTCAATTTTAAGTTAGCTCTAGCCATTTTTCTCTTCATTTTTCTTTCTCTATTTTTTCTACTCCCTTGGACCCTATTTTACAACTTTCTTTTTCTGACCTTCTTCCCTTGATTCTCTTCTGGTATTTTTAGTGTCTCCCACTGGTTTCTCTTCTGCTTCTAAGTATTTGAGGGATTGTAGGAGTACTGAATTTGGCTCTCTTCCTTTCCTTCTTTATAAATTTTCTTTTTGTAACTTATTCTGCTACTATAGTTTGAGTGATGACTGCTACATACAGTATGCCTGTTATAGCTTGAATAATGGCCACCCAAAGATGCCAAATTCTAATCCCTGGAATTTATGTTACTTTATTGAGAAAAAGGAACTTCGCAGATGTAATAAAGTGAAGAATTTTGGATGAGATTACTTTGGAGATATCTGGATGGTCCCTAAATGCGATCACGCATGTTCTTTATGAGAGAGAAGCAAAGGGAGATAACATATATTCTATTCTGGAGACTGAGAAATATTAGTGTTCCTAATAAAATATACTTTTTATGTGTCCCTTTTCTTTGATGATGCTTTTTTTTTTTCGTGATAGTGAGAGCTTTGTCCATGTTCTTTACCTGATGAACTTTATATCTGGTAATAAGGCATAAAGACAAATTTGAAAATATATTTTGAATCACAATCCAGAGTATTTACCTTTTGATATTACATAATCCCTTGCAACAAATGACTTTGTTTATAATATTAATGTCAATGTCTTCTTATATATTCACATTTTTAATTTATAAAAAAATCATTAAAGTATGTCTTCTTTATTAATCAACCAATTTTCAAATATTTTATAACTGCTGAATTACTCTTACACACTGGTATAGTTGTATGGCAGTGTTATAAAATAAAAATAAAGCAGACCATTTAAGTAGTATCAGAGGTGTTGATTATAACTGGTAGATCCTCAGAAAAGATTAAATCCAAATTTAATGATCTTCTTAAAATATGTCTGTTAAAGATTTTTTATATTTAAATATAAACTATTTTTCCTAAAACTGATGAAATAGTTTATTTTAAAATACATGGTTTATATTTTCCCTTTATCATGCCACTTTTCCTTTTATCATTTCATAGACCATTGCATATTTCCACACATATGAGGATATCTTACAGAATTTTTTTCTGATTTCTTTCCCTATAGCTTTATTTTTTCTAGAATGTCAAATAAATTGAGTCATAGAGTATGTACAAATTTGTGTCTTCTCTTTTACATTTAGTGCAATGTTTTTGAGACTTAGCCACGTTGTTGCATTTACCAGAAGTTTGGTCATTTCAGTTGTTTAAGAGAAGTCTATTTTATAAATGTACTTGAGCTTCATCATAGTTCATACAATATGGATTTGGATTGGTTTAGAATTTTTATGACTATGAATAAACCTATTGTAAGTATTTGTGTATCGGTCTTTGTGAGGGCATGTGTTTTCACTTCTCTTATAGTTTAGGGTAGATTTACTTGATGGGATGTTGAAAATATATGCATAATTTTGTAAGATGCTACCAACATTTTTCAAAGGTGGTTGCCCTGTTTTACATATTTATAAGAAATATTAGAGTTTAAGTTGTTCCACATCCTTGCCAGCACATGGCAGTGCTAGTATCAGTGCTAGTGTTTTACTTTGTTTTGGTTTTTTTTGTCATTCTAGTATCAGTGAAATTGTGTCTCACTATGGATTAATGTGCTATCAATCCATGTGTTAATTGTTATTGCATGCAATGCATTTTTCTGTATTATGGCTCCTTTATAGAGATTTGCATTAATTAATGCAAAAATTAATTTGTATCTGTTCATGAAACCATTTGTCATCCATATATCTTCAGTCAAGTGTCTACTCAAATCTCTTGCCCATTTTTACATTGAGTCTGTCAGGTTGCAATCTGAAATGTGGGTTCTTGGTGCTCTCGTGGCTGGAGAATGACCAGACACAACAAATTAAGGCAAGATGAGGTTTATTGAGGAGAGAAAGATAGGATTATAGAGCAAGAGCAAGATACAGGTTTACAGAGTGAGATACATATGCCACAGATGATGACTGGACCCATTGTCACAGCAAAAGAGAGCAAAAAGGCTGGCTTGGTTATGGTCTGGGTCTTGTTTTATAGTGTCTGGATTGGGACCTCCCTCATGGTTCAGATGTCACCATGGAACCACTTTGATTGGACAGTTGGGAGTTATATGACCTGAGTCTTACTATGGATGTGAATCTCCTACAAGCCTCTCTGAAAGCCCATTTGGGGGACCGAACTGCAATGGCACCCACTTTCATCCCTAAGTGAGCCAGAATCTCTCGCTATCTACCTAACAAGTTGATTGTTGTCTTATTATTGAATCTTGAGAGGCCATTACACAGGGTGTCCCAAAAGTCGCCATACATGGGGAAAATGGGAAGTTGTAGCTAAATGTATCTTTATTTACAAAAAATTCATTACAAAATTTTATGAAAATTTTCCTCTGTATGGAGACTTTTGGGACACCCTGTATACCTCCTGGAAACAATTCTTTTATCAGATGTATGTTTTACAAACATTTTTTCCCAGTCTATGACTTGTGTTTTCATTTTTTTTAATAGTGTCTTTTGAACCACAGGATATTTTAAATTTGACAAATTCCATGTATTGATTCTTTTCTTATTTTTATTTTTTTAAATTTTTCTGGAAATATTTGCTTAACCCAAGATCCAAAAAGTTTCTTCCTATGTTTTCTTCTACAGGTTTTATGGTTTTAGACCTATGATCCATATTGTTACTCTTTTGCATATTTTATGATATAAGGGCTGTTTTAGTTTTTTTTTTTTTTTTTGGCATATTGATGTCTGAATGTTTCAGCTTCATATGCTGAAAAGATTATCCTTTCAGCATTAGCCATTAACTGACTATAAAGTTGTTGTTCTATATCTTGCCATTATATTCCATTTCATTGATCCACCATTTGGAATACTGTACTTTTATAGGAAGTCTTGACATCATGTAGTAGGCATCCTCCAACATTATTTCTCATTTTAAAAAATTGTTTTGATCATTCTGTTCCTTGTCTTTGATATAAATTTTAGGAATATTTTGGCAATTTTTCAGAAACATCGATAGGATTTTTATTGAACCTGTACTAAATCTACAGATAATTTGAAGAGAATTGACAATATTGTCAGAGGGAATTGGAGTAAATATCAAAAATAGTGATTTTTTATGATCCATGAACAAAGTATATTTCTCCATTTTTTTAAGTCTCTGATTTCTCACATCACTATTTTATAGCATGCAACATGCAACTCTTGCACATATTTTGTGCAATGATATTTCATGTGTTTTGATGCTATTGCAAATGGTGTCATTATTTCAGTGTCTGATTATTGTTAGTAGAGAGAAATAATACAGTATTACACGTGTGTGTGTGTGTGTGTGTGTGCTGACATAAACACAATACAACTGTGGGTCTCCTCTCTCCCAATGGGCCATCACATTTTGAATTTTGTGCTTTTCTGTTTCATTGCCTCAGCCTACTACTGGTAAAAAGAAAAATCTACGAATGTATAGCTTGTTGGGCTTGTTTTTGTTTTTAGGATCAAAATAAGTCTCTTGTTTCTTTCTAGAGCATAACTTTAAACAAATATATCACTTGCATATTATGTCCACATTTTAAAATTGAAGATTATAAGTTTATTTTTTACCACCTAACTCATTCCTCATGTCTTGGTTATTTCACATTTGGTCTCTGTCTGATAATAAATTCTGGCAACAAGGACTCACTAATAAATTTTATTAGTTCTGTTATTGGTACAAAGACAAGGCTAATAAAAAAAGAGAAAGAAAGAATTGTGAGATTTGATTTATCACACAAGTGATCTTGAGTGTACAATATTATATTTTGTCTGATTCATGTTGTATTTTTACCCTTTTTATATTAGTCTTTATTTTACTAGCCATCAATATGTACAGCATCCAATCCACAAATTTTCTAATTGTAACTTCACTGAAGGTGATTTCATGAATGAGGCCCTAAAATGCTATTAAGGGTTGTTGCTAAAGTTCAGAGCGTGATGTTCAAGAATAGGAGCATTCAGATTAAGAATGCTGACTCTAAGTTTAATGATGATAAATTTGAACTTCTTGGGGCAATTAATAAGAATTTTGAGGTTTGGGATCTCAGAAAAAAATTCCCCAAAGCATGGTGCTTTGTCAAACTAATACTGTGAATTAAAGTACACAGGAAGGCTTCAGAAGTGAAGACTTTTTCTTACTTTCTCCTGCCCTCCTATATTCTACCCTTCTTTCTTCCCTCAAAAGAAACATAGAAACCAAAATTCCTCTTTCTCAGGGCAGGGCATACAAAAGAAGCCCTCTCCCCTAAAGCAAGCCATAAAACCTTGAAAGGTCATTCTCTCCCTTCTCCCTCGAAGACTCTCATTTTGAAGGGATTCTGTCCCATTCTTGGCAGGAAGAAATGCTATACAGAGAGACCAAGAAGGACCTAAACAGATAGAACTTGCTGGGATTTCCTCTTCAGTCAATTACCAGTAGATCATACTCTTTTATTCTATCACATTTGTACATGGCCATTCATTCTTCATCTAATCTATGGTTTTCCCTGGGTCTTTGGATTTGTATTCCTGACCTTTCTGCCTCTACAGAGGTAAATATCCTAAAATAAATTCTTTCCCTATTGGTAAATAACTACTGAAAGAAAACAGTGGAGGAACTTGTATATAGAATGAAACTAACTTTGTTGAACATTCATTTATTTACTATTTGCTAAAATTCATCATTCTTGCAGTTCTTTAAAACATATGCCCTATTCAGAAATTTGTAGTTATTATCCTGTGTATATGTAAGTTTATTACTGATATTAATTGCAGAATTCCACAATAGATCATCTTAGAGAAAGTCTAAGAACTGTTGAATTCTTAATGGTGCCTAGGCTACCTTAGGAAAAAAATGATGTAATGGTAACAATGCTGACTCCAGAGACTTGCTGGATTGCTGCTATATTCTGAGATTCAAGGTAAAATGATCAAAAGAAATCACTAAGATATCTTACTCTTTTAAGACACAGTGTTTACAATATAAAACCTCACTTTCTTTCCTAGCATTCCCACGTAAAGGAGAATCTACATGCAAGAAGAATTGGGCTGGCGGGTTTGTTTCCCATTACTCATTTTAGTTGGTTATGGTGGTGAAACTGATTTCTTCTTGACTTCTACACAGAAGGTATTCATTTGGGTATGAAAAATTTATATGTAAAGTCTCTTTTAGTAGTTGACTTCTCTCATTCTCCCATAACCCACCTTTAGTTTATCAGAAATTTCTGTCTGCTTCAACTTCTTTATATACCTGGTTTTTGATTGTTCATCATCTCAATGGCTACACAAAGCTCTTGCCAGAATTTCAATAAACTTCTAAGTTCTTCTATACTTGACCTTTTATTTTCTACGCTGAGTCTCTATCTCCATTCTTCATTCCTACCCCTGCCTTTGAAGATAAGCAGAGAATTGTTTTAATCACTTCTTAAATCCTCAATGCACAGAACAGTGCATGACAAGTAGTATATGCTAACTATTTATTAAAAAGGATAAATGAACTGTTTCTAGTAGCAGCTGAAAAAAAGAAAAAAAAACACATGGAATTGAAAACTCTCTTCAAACTCTGCCTCCCATTCATACCCTAACAATAAAGAGCATATCATCAATTATATCAATCACGAAACTAGCTCAGTTTTAGCAACTGTGATTTTTGGTAACAGAATAAATAGATACAACATTAAGAGATGAATGATACATACTTCAAATTTTGTGAAGAGGCAATTGATCCCTTCTTTCATTGGCCACAGAGACACTATTCAGGGCTTAATGTGTTGCCTTTACATTCACTTTTGTATCAAAAAGCAAGGGACATGAATGGTGTGCCTCTTTAAGGATAAAGTTCTCAGACATCCTCAACTGATGTTTCTTGAAAGTATTAAGACTTAAAATCCTAAGGAGTCCATTGTGTATAATAAATTATTACATTTTCTCCTATATATTTAGTGCGATAATAGTAGTTATGAATCAACTGTGGAAAACTGGGAAAATAGTCACTTAATTCATTATCTTTTCTGTGGTTCAGATGAGAAACTTCAGCTGAGAAAGGCTTGATGCAAGTGACAGATCGCCATGTCATATGGACACTTATTGAAGCCTACCCATCTACTGCGAGAGCTGGATAAAAAGGTTCAACATGAGGTATCAGTTTCAAAGTTTAATTGGCATTTTATTGTTGAAAACCACTACAGCCCATAGCTACCTGTCTAGATTTTCCTTTTGTAGACTTTTTTTTAGTCAAACACGTTGTATAGAAAAGATTCTAAGTATTTAAATCTCTTGTAGACTTGCAGAAGCCTTGCAAATTATACTTGGCTTAAAATTGCTCAAATGCATGAAAATCACACCAAATATATATTTTCTCAAACTACAGAAAATTTTACCACCACAAATAGTATTTCTTAATTTACTTTTACAAATTTTCTCTTTTCTGTGTTCTCCTTTTTAACAAGTCTCTGGAGAAGACACATGCTGCTTGACTAGTTATCACAATTGTCCCCTGAAACTGTGAGTCATAAGAAATAAAAATTTTCACAACCTGTTTTTTGGTGATTATTTAAAAATAAATAAATCAATATAGTTCAAACTCTCTTGTTACTTGTGTCAGTAAGCATCTTAGAATAAATGGTTTTAAACTGCACTTATGGCTTTACTGAAAAGAAAAAACCAATTTATTTGGTAACTTGCAAAGGAAGAAATTTATATTTACTCAATGAAACACACACACGCATATTCACACACACATTAACATTTTCCTTTTTCCAGAGTTATTCACGGCTTTCAGTAATTTCATTATATTTAGTGAATCACAGAATAAAAATGTTTGGCATGTAATAAATGTACATGGCCAAAGAATAAATCAAAAGACTATTCTTTTAAATTTTAATAGACATGAAGCTTTCTAATGAACACAAATGCATGAGAACACGGGTCCTTAACCCAGTATGAAAACAAAAACATCTAAATTAGTAAAGCACACAGTGCAATATTGAGTGAAATTTCATCCAATTAACAAAGGTGTTAGTTAGTCCTCCATAAACTGAACAACTCAGAAATTCTTTGGTTTCTTTTTTTGTATTATTTATTTAAAACTCCAGTGACCTTTGACTATGCAACATCTGTAACCTATGAGACGTATCTTTTAGCTGCTCCCCTATCTGGACTGCTTTGACAAAAGCTGATTCTCTCATTCATTGCTCACCTTCAAACTCTTTACTTTGAGATAACTCTTCTACTTTACCCACAATGTCAATAAATTTAAAGTTTCAAGTTCATAGCCTAAAGCAATTGGCTAACTCTATGAAAAGAGGAGAGTCCATAGAAGAGCCAAAATTTTACTTTCTTTCCTGGCCTCTTGATGCTGCCAAATGAATGGTCCTGTCATTTTAGCTTTAAAAAAGGAGACACTAAGAAATCTAAACAAATGTGAAGATAGACTAAGCACTGTCTATCTGAAGAGCGAGTGGTCTGCAGCTCTGAATGGTTTTCCAAAGTTGACTGATAAGTGACCTTTGGTTTTGGTGATAGCTGTAACTTGGGATTTTGGTGGAGAGGAGTTTGTTTGTTCATTTTATTGAAAAATGGCAATTTGGGGTTTTAATTTTTGCTCTGTAAGTTTAACTCTGATAGAATTTAAGAGGACAGTGTTGAACAGAGAGAGAAGAAATGAGAAAACTGTATACGAAAAAATGTAGTGAGGGCCTTATCCAATGTGTTAAAGAGATATTATGTAATCAGAATTGATATTTGTTGGTTTTGTGTGTAGCGAGAGTTATTGTGCTAATTTTGTTTTCCATTATTCGGAAGTTTAATAGTGACATGAAAGATTTTAGCACATTGGAAAAATCTTTTCTCATGCTTTGTTAATTTGATTAAGTAATATCTAGCAACAAACAATGCCATATTACGTTACTAATCTCTTTGAAATATAAGATAGCAGGCCATAGTACTTAATGACGATCATTAATGAAAATATGTAAAAAAAGTAAAAATATAAACATTTGGCAAGTTTGAATTTTATGTGCTCTACTTAAAAAAATACTAAATATTATGTAGAACACATTTTTTGAAACATAGTTTTTACTTACAAAATAATTTTTATGTCTATTTTATTCTAACTCTGCTATTTAGCACAGTCGTAAAACATATTTCCTGTGGCTTGAAAATACAGACTAATATTTTATGTAAGTTAGTTTTTTAAATGTTGACACGATTGTCTTTTTTGTTTCATAAACTGCCTGGTCCAAACAAGAATCATTGAGAGAATATCTTTTCCTTTGTACCTTGCTGATTTTACTGTATTAAAGATACATTACCTATTTGTTTAATAGGAGATATCCAGATACCAAACATAGCATTTCAATACTTGCTTTTGTTCAAATCAATCTAATGAAGTTAAATAAAATGCAATTTTATGTCTACTACTCAAAAAGTTGAGTTTTTTTTTTTTTAAAGGCTTTTATCTTAAAATTTTAAAAGCCAGGAAATAGAAAAATAAAATGACAAAAACAATCTCATTCTTTAGGTCAGACATTTCCCTGATATAGCGGTTATCGTTCAAGCACAGAATAAAGTGAATGCTCTGTTCCGCATAATTTTCATATTCATGTAAAATTGACTATTCTTTCCTAGAGGCAAATATGTTATATATGAACTATAATATTTGCTACATACCCCATTGAATCTTTGAACCAAAATATTGTCAAGCTCCTGAGTGCTTTTATACCAGTTAAAATATTAAATGTATTAAGTGTAACAGCATTGTGACAAATGAACAATTTCTTTTTCTATGATTCTCAGTTTCTGTGTTTCTGTACAGACAACTCTTCATCAAGCTTGAGATTCCCCAAAGGGCTGTAATCTTGGGATCTTACTGACTGCAAGGAGGATGCTGTTCTGCCTAGTTGTGCTCATTTTGTTGAGACAACCGATACACAACTCTCCCCTGCTGCCATTTCTAATGCAATGTGGTGTGATGGCAGGGGGCTATTTCCAGGGACTTTTAGCAACATAATCATCAGAATTCTTGTCATTGGGAGGTAAATAAATGAACAACAGCAGTACCCCGACTTCCTGAGAGAAACTGAAAAACAATGTATTATAGAGACAGCAGTTCATCGCATTCTATACCTGCAACACTATTAAGACAAAGTGACTCATCTATGCAATTTCAGTTACCGTCCAGAGACAGCCTAGAAAAATATTCCAGTCTTTGGCTCTTTAACAAGGCTAGAATTAGAAAAACAAAAACAAACAAACAAAAAAAAAAATAGAAGCCCTCTGGAGATGAAACAATCTCTAATTTTTAGGAGAATTATGATCAAATTGATAAATTATCATTTCTTTCAATAATTACTTTTTTAAAAAACAAAAGCCATGAAAGATTATTAAACTTCCTTAAAAATAGCATAAAAATACAACTTTATGAGATATTATACTTCATGGTATCATTCAGGGAAATAGTTGAGTAATTTTAAGGTAGAGCACTGTATTGAGCCCCACACTCACCTTAATACTGCAGACATTCTCTAGAAGCTGGAAAGGAGAGGAAATGGATCTGTCTCTAGAATCTCAGAAGAAAACATAGTCCTACTGACACCTTGATGTTAGTGCAATGGGACCCATTCCAGATTTCTACACTACACAACGATGAGATAACAAAGCTGTGTGGTTTTAATCCACTAATTTGGTAAATAATTTGTTAGAACATTGATAGAAAGGTGGCTTGTGATCCCTTTCCTCTGTTCTAAAATTGATGACATCTTAGAATTGAAGACAATAGGTGCATATGATATGACTAAAATAAAGATGAATTGATACATACACAAATATAAAGGTCAGTAATTTTTTTTTTATTTTTGTATCACTTATTCAATAATAACCTTATTTTTTAAATTTTTCATTCATTTAGTAATGCTACTTCATTATTCCTGAGTTTTAAAGTTTAATTTGATTCCCAGGTTGACAATTATTTCATTTGAAAATAATGAGAATGTTTTCAACTTACTAATGATTATGCTCCTGGGCAAGTTTTTTCTTTAAAAGAATGATGTACAGTGGCACTTTATTTTTTTAGGTGTTGTCGATTTTGAAGTAGAATTAGATAATATTAGCTAGTGGCAACATATTTGCCTTATTTCTGCTACTTATGAGAATGCCTTAGCTTTCAGAGCTTTCAGAGTCATGTATGGTGTATACACTTAGTTCTCTAGTATTTTCTCTTTATGATTTTATTTTATTAGTTGATTGATTTTTAAAATATTGATTTTATTATGTTTAGTTATGTGATAGTCTATATATTGTATGTGAATAGAGCAATTAAATGAATTATAATGCTAAATAAAATAATAGTAAAAAATATCCTTCAACTCCAGGAATGATTTCTTTGTTCATCTATTTTAATAATTGCTAGACTAAAGTTGCTTGTGATTCATTAAACATTTTGTTTATGTCTATTTTTAAGTGGTCTGGAGATAATAACAATATCAGCTAGCATTCATGTAGCATTGACTATGTGCTGGCAACTACTGTAACTTTCTTAGTATCTGTTATCTCCTTTGATCTTCACAATAGCCCTTGAAAGAAAGTGTTCTATAAATAGCCTTTTTGTAACAGATGAGGAAGGTAATTTCAGATTGAATTGTGTTCTCCTAAAATTTATATGTTGAAGTTCTAACTTGTAATGTGATGGTTTTTGGAGATGGGGGCTTTTGGGAGATAATTAGCTTTCATAAATAATGAATAACACATGATGACTTAATGAATAATGAAGCCACAAGTTTGGGGTTCTCATGACGGAATTATGATAGCATCAGAGCTCTCTCTCTTCCAGGTGAGGACACAGCAAAAAGAGGCCATCTGTAAGCCAGGAGGCGGCCCCTCAGCAGATCTTGACCAAGATTAGTAACCCTGGTCTCAGACTTTCAGCATCCAGAGCTGTGAGAAAACTAATCTCTGTTGTTTAGACCACTCAGTTTATGATAATTTTTTTATGGCAGCTCAGACTGACTAATATAATGAGGAACAAGGAAAATGATTTACCCAATGTTGCAGAGCAAGGAAGTAGCAAAGTCAGATTGAATCCAGTCAAGTTGACTCCACGGCCACTCTTCGCCACTTTTGGTGTCAGGATTATGCTTACTTCAGAAAACAAATTGAGAAGTTTTCCACCATTTCCATAAGTATGTAAGTATTTCTACTACATGAAAATTAACTATGAGAAATCGTGCTGCAGACATTAGTGCTTGTTTTGCTTTTCCTTTTTATAAACTATTTTCTTTCACTTGTGTGTTGGTTATGTTCAATGTTTTGTCTTTTCTTCAAAAGTTAAGTAATTCACACTAGGATACTCACAGTATGGTGTTTGGTTTATATATTTAAATTATCATGAAAACAAGGGCACATTTTGTCTGAAATCAGTGATTTCTT
>CAUYRT010058384.1:0-21603 GCA_963574885.1 Lepilemur ruficaudatus | reverse complement strand
AAGTCTTAGTCTATTTTGTGCTGCTATAACAGAATACCAGAGACTGGGTAATTAATAATGAACAGAAATTTATTGGCTCATGATTCTGGAGTTCTAAGATCAGGAGCCAGCCTCTGGTGAGGGTGGGCTTGCTGCATCATCTCATGGCAGAAGGGCAAAGAGAGGGTGAAAGAGATCAAGGGGGAGGAAGATCCATCATTTTATAGGAAATTTCTCTCAAGATAATAAACCCACTCCTGTGATGCTGGCATTAATCCATTCAAGAGGGTAGAATGAACCAAATCACCTCTTAAATGTCCTACCTTTTAGTATGGATACAATGGTAATTGAATTTCAACATAAGTTTGGGAGAGGACAAACATATAAACTGTATCGATGGACATCTAAAAAATCTTGTTTAACAAATATTAAATTTAGAAGTATTTATAAAAAATCTTTTTTTTTTTTACTTATAGCAAATATTCAAATGTTGTAAGATGTCAGCAAAGATTATTGGGTAGTATTCAAATGATGTAACATTTGGATCTCTCAGCACTCCGCAGAATCATGCCTTGAAATTGCCAATTTAAAAACTTACATTGCTTCCAAAACTTGTTATTTCTTGGAACACTACTCACAGGATTTGTTTAAGATATTCTATGCATATAAACATACTAATAAGTATTTTATTTGCAAGCATGACTGGCTGTTAGCACCAGCCAGGGCAACAAAAGCTTATAACATAGCAAGAGCTATAAGCAAGACTCATCCATTAGATAGTGACCACTTCTCTTTTTTGTGCTCGCATTTCCCAGTTTCACAAGAAATACTGGGAAAGCATTTCCATGTGGAAGCCCTACCCAAGCCCGACCCCTGCAGACTCAGGCTGGGTGGAAGGCAGTATGAAGTGATGGAGTCACTCAGGATGGGAGTTCAGGGCACTGGTTTTAATCCTGACTATTCTGCTAACTATAGTTGTGTAGACTGGAGTCAGTTTCCTCACTTTTCTTGGCCTCCACTCACACATCTTTTAAAGTTAAGAGCCCTCATTAGTCTAAGAGAAGCTGAAAGTTCT
The DNA here is from genome assembly GCA_963574885.1 of Lepilemur ruficaudatus. Lineage (NCBI taxonomy): Eukaryota > Metazoa > Chordata > Mammalia > Primates > Lepilemuridae > Lepilemur > Lepilemur ruficaudatus. Next base: position 20,549 of record CAUYRT010058384.1, on the reverse strand, counting down.
TTCACCAATGTTTTGTAGTTTTCAGTGTACCAATCTTTCACCTTTTGGTTAAGTTTATTTCTAAGTATTTTATTATTATTGATACTATTATAAATGTGATTATTTTCTTAATTTTATTTGTGGACAATTTGTTGTTAGTGTATAAAAACATAACTGATTTTTGAGAGCTTGTTTGGAGGTTCTAGCAGGGGCGCACAGCTACCTGTATACCCTTGATGGAAGAATGGTCCTCTTCTATTGGGGAAGGTCATCCTCTTCCACGGAGCTCGCAGCTTCGGGAGGGACATACACGGAGCAGTGAGGGAGGGAGGGGACACCCGCCTAGTCAGCTAGATCAGCCAAATTAACCTTGGCGATTAACGGGGTGACAGATGTCACAGCCAGATAGCCCTCACATTCCACAACTGATTTTTGTATGTTGATTTCATGTCTTGCAACTTTACTAAATTCGTTTATTAGTTTTAATAGTTTTTTGATGGAGTCCTTGGGGTTTTCTACAGATAAGATCATGTCATCTACAAATAGAAATAATTTTACTTTTTTTATGATTTGGATGACTTTTATTTCTTTTTCTTGTCTAATTGCTAAGACTTCTAGTACTATGTTGAATAGAAGTGGTGACAGTGAGCATCCTTGCCTTGTTCCAAATTTGAAAGGAAAAGTTTTCAGTTTTTCACCATTGAATATGATGTTAGCTGTGGGCTTTATTTACATTTATTTATTTATTTACATGGCCCTTATTATGTTGTAATTTCATTTTGTAACTAATTTGTTGAAAGTTTGTTTTTTTTTTAACCATAGAAGGGTGTTGAATTTTGTCAAATGCTTTTTCTGCATCTATTGAGATAATCACGTGATTTTTATCCTTCATTCTGTTAGTGTATCACTTATATGCAGAATCTAAAATATTCAAACTCATAGAGAGAGAGAGTAGAATAGTGGTTGTTAGGGATTGGGGGGAGGGGGAAACAGAGAGGTATTAGTCAAATAGTACAAAAGTTCAGTTATACAAGATGTGTAGGTCCTGGAGCTCTATTCTATAGCATAGTGCCTATAATTAACAATATTGCATTGTATACTAAAAATTTTGTGAAGAGGGTAGATCTTATGTTAAGTGCTCTTATCAGAAAAAAATTAATAATAATAAATGAAGAGGGTCAGAGGAAATTTTTGGAGGCGATCAATATGTTTGTGGCATAGACTATGGTAATAGTTTCATGGGTGTACGCTTATCTCTGCAAACCGTCAAGTTGTATACTTTAAATGTGTACAGCTTTTTGTATGTCGATTATACTTCAATTATGTGGTGAGTTTTCTTCTTCTTTTCTTTTTTTTTTCTTACACAGAAGCTGAAAGTGTATGGGAAAAAATAACATTTTATTTCTGTGAGGCATTGAGGTCACTGCGAGGGGCAGAAAAACAAAGGTCTGTCAGGAAGTTCTCCATAGGTGGGAAAGTGGATTCTGACAACCCCCGGGCTGGGGCTCACAGCCTGGTATCTCACTGGTGTGCTCCAGCCAACTGTGCTGACGGGCTTTGGGGGCTCCAGCTGGTGGGAGACCCGGGCACACCCGACGGGCTAATTTCCAACTTGCCTTTGCACTTAGACATTTTAAGATGCTTTGTTCTAAATCCAAACCAAAAAGAACTTTATTGGTTATAATATAAAATAATAATAAAAATTTCTATCAAATCCCTTTCTTTAGGGCTAAGTTCTAACCTTAAACCAGCAACAACTATTATCACTTCCAAAGTTTCTGTAAATTTGACAGGACAGGGGAGGGTAGGGAACAGAATGTTTTTCCTCATAGAGGGAGAGATTGATGGTTAGTGTATTTTAGTGTAAATTAATAATTACCATGTTCCTTTGCTTCTGGAATCAACAAGCATTCCTTAGCAGAGGAAGATACTATTTGCTAATTCTAGGATAGTCAAATTAACTTGTTTTGAGTAGGGGGAGCCCTGGGCAATGTGGGAGGAGCCTGATTATACAAATATTTTGGAAAAGAGCTATTTGGTTATGTCACAATTGAATGTTTAGGCTGCTACAAAACACTCACCATCCACAGAGGAATTAACATTTCTTGGTGAATAGTCTCAATTTTACATGTATAACTAGAACATAGTACACAAAACACAACCACACACTTACACACACTCATATCACATCCCTCAGGTAGCCTCCTTTTCTTCATCTTTCCAGATTCTGAAGCCTGCCAGAGCCCCCAGGTCAATGTCAGGCAACCTCCTGGCTATTCCTGCAACACTTTTGCCCTTCAGAGCATGAATCCCACTAGGTCTCACGCTCCCTCAGAGAAGGGACCACATGGCTGTCTATTTCATAGCCATATCCTTAGCATCTAGCACAAAGATTCATGTACAGAATGAACTCAATAGGTATTCACCATGGACCAGATGCTAAGCCAGATAGTTCACCTACAAAACTTTATTCAATCGTTTCAGCAATTTATAGGGTAGTGATTAGCATCTTAATTTTACCAAGGAAGAAACTGAGGTTTCAAGGGACAAAGTAACTCATGGAAGATAATACAGCTAGCAAGTGCTGGAGCCAGTTTTTGAAAATGGTCCATTGGCCATGTGAGTGCATATACTGCATTTATTCAAAGACATGAAGGACACATTCGCTGACCTCAAAGAGCTTATTCTTGAGTAAAAGAGATTATACATAAGTATTCTGTCATAGTAAATAATTTTTGGGCATAGAATGCAACACCTGCTTTGTTCCTGAGAGGTTTTTAAAGAGGCACTAATTCAAAACATTTTGCATAAGAAAATTTTCCATAGGTTTCCTGTAGGTTGGGTAACTGTTGCCTTTGTAATTTTGTTATAAATTTTTCAAAAGGATATTTACATATTTGGGCTTGGCTAATTGGCTGATTCTTTATAGCTCATTGACATTTGCTGGCATTTCTTAAAATCAATATCTTTAGTTTTTAGTTTTATCAAAACCTGCTGAAACCAACTTAAGCTAGCCTAGAATTGTCCAGTTATGCTAAGGAACACATGCTAGTAACCACATTAGTATTTGGATAATTATTTAACAATTACATTTTGTAGTAGCTGCTGGAGGTAGCTTTTTAAGTGATATAATAAATTACAGAAGGATGAAATCAACAGCATTTTGGGAAAGAGGTATTTTTCAAGAGCTAGTTTAGCAGGTGGGGAAGTTTATGGGCTCAGGAATCAAGAGCGAATGAAGCCGGGCATGGTGGCTCACTCCTGTAATCCCAGAACTTTGGGAGGCCAGGAGTTTGAGACTAGCCTGAGAAAGAGCAAGACCCTGTCTCTACCAAAAATAGAAAAATTATCCAGGTGTGGTGGTATGTACCTGTAGTCCCCACTACTTGGGAAGCTGAGGCAGGAGGGTGACTTGAGCCCAGGAGTGTGAGGTTGCAGTGAGCTATGATGGAGCCACTGCACCACTCCAGCCTGGGTGACAGAGTGAGACCTTGTCTCCAAAAAAAAAAAAAAAAAAAGAGAGAGAGAATGAATTCAAGAGGACATAGAGATAACCCTATTTCTTGGTTGGGGAGGTAAAAATAATATCGATCAATGAACAAGCTGACAAAGAAGTAACCTAAAACATCTACTTGGTTGTCCAGAGAAGGTAGTTAAGACAGATTGGTAGAGAAAGTACCAAGTCTGGAGAAAGAGTTACGAGGCCATTCTGGGATGATGATTGAAGATTTATTTAAAAGGCAGATGCACCTTTCAAAGGACATGTCTTTTGAACCTGAGGCAGAACTTCTAACCTCCCTAAACTTTCCTCTGTGACAAGAGTTGTACACAATGATTTACCCAGCCATTCTTTGGTCCTACCTACTGTGCCTGCCTTGCTTCCTATAATTTCACGTGGTTTGGGATTGGCTTTTCCACTCATGAATTTTCTTTTGGACTTTGATATTCTAGGCTGTTTGGAGTTGATGTGTCCTAGTGATTTAACCTGGTGTGATCCCATCCAGGCTACCTTGACTGGATAGACCATGTTTTCTCACTCCATGTTTGACCTCAAGCAACCCATTCAAGATCGTTCCTGGATTAGGCTTTTCCTCGGCTGCTTTGCATCAGACAAGCTTTTAGATATTTCTTTCTACCTTGTTGACCATGGAGGATAAGAGCAGGTCTGGGGAGGGGTGTCAAAATCTAGAATGGAAAGAAAAGGTTAAAAGTAAAGAGCATTTCAAATAAAAACTTTACAGGATATTGTAACTAATTAAATGTGGGTGGTAAGAAGACTCTGTAAAAAGGGTTTGAGCTTTAGAGACTGGAAAAATAGTGCTACCTGTAATAAGATGAGAGAAGGAAGAAGAAGAACTTAAGTTTGGGATAAAAGATATTGACCTTGGGACATCAGTAGGACTTCTTATCAGGTAAGCATAACAGGAATTTGTGGCTTTACAGCAAAAGCATGAAAGAGGCAGGTGTGGAAGTAGAGACTGGTGATTGCTGAAGTTCTATGAAGTTCATGTGGGCCAAGGGGGATGACAAAACTTTGCCAGACTTGAGATGGAAAGTCCCCAATTCTGTAAGGTTAGTATTCGTTAACCACTAAGCAAAATAAAAAGCACAAAAGTTGGAAGGCAAAAGAGAAATTATAATGCCTTGTAATATAAAGTTAACCACAGTTATTGTTATAATTTAATCTATTTTAATCCAACAAATCAGCACATTTCTGAAAATCAGCAAAAGCATTTATATAAATTTGCATAAACATAAGATCCAGGGCCAGAAAGCATAGGCTCAAATACTTGAGTTTGAAAGGAGAGTGAATACGAATGTTAATGGTGAGTGAGAGCTATGTGCTGTTAGCCTGAGATGCATTGGTGGCCTTTCCTATACTAATGGTATGACAGTGATCATGCAACTGCCATGGACTGAACAGGCACACACCTTAGCATTTGATTAGAGGTCTGCAGCACTGCCTGTAACATGCATGGCTGAGCACAGGCACCAACATCAGCAGCACTCATGTTATGACTCGAGTGATAATGGACAGATTTGATGTCACAGGAAAAGCACCGTCTCTTCCTCCTCAATGGGCAAAGGAAGGTCACATTGTCATTTAACTTCCCCTGATTTCATTGTCCTCATCAGAAAAATAAGGAAGTTGGATGACATTATCTCTAGTACCCTTTCAGAAGTAAAGGTTCTATGATTCTCTGATTATAGGAAGATTCATCCTTCTATATCCTCTAAAATAGTAAAAATTCAAGATAAGAGGCTTGCTGAGCTCTTGACTGATTTAAGTTTGAGAATAGGATGGATTACTGCAGGCTTTGCAGGCAAACATTTGTGTAAAATGGTAGCCTTCAAAAAATCTATTAAAAAAAATTGAGCACAAACTTCCAACAATATGCATATTTATTTACAAATTACATACACATACTGTCAGATTTATACACACATTGCAAAATGAATACACACACACAAAATTGGAAAAGTACGATATAATAAAAAAAAAAATCTAAAGCATTCCATGGGGTGAATACATTCCACTTTGTAGACTGTTTAGAGAGACAGGTGTTTGCTACCTTATACTAAAGAGTTAGTAGTGTGGTAAGTAACTTTTCCAAATTAGCAATTATTTTATTTGATAAGAAAGTCTTCCCAAATCCTAAACATGTTAAATTAGGAAATAAAGAGGAATTAATAAAACATGGTTGTCCCTTGTTTTTCAAAACGACAAACTCTTACAAACAGCATTTCTGACAGTAACCATCAGAAGCCAAATCTGATTTTTACCAAGTGAAGTTAGCAGAAGATTCTGCATTCACGTGAAGAGAAGCCATGACAATATCCCCAAATCTCCCCAAATCCCACTCACTACATTTGGTTGCAAATTATCAAGTAAGGAATGTCTAGTGTTACCGCATCGGTGGTGGATTAATTACTGTTAATTATCAGAGGAGTGATTTCTCCTCTGCCAGGTCTAGCTTCTTACCAGCCATTTAATGCTCATTGCTGCCTTTTGCCAACCACAAGCTCCTTCTGTGTTGTCACCATGTCTCTGATGTGGATGTTTATGTCTGAGGTTTTAGTTATGCAGAATAGATACATATTCTATGCTACCAGGGACAGTTATAGAGTTAAGCTGTCTAAATTGCTAAAGCGTCTCCAAGTCTGTTTTCTAATCCCACGGTCAAAACCAGAAGAGGCAAGAATGACTTTATGACTAATCAAATACCATCTGTATATGATGGAAAAGAAAGCGTGGTCTACAGGTCATTTCTTTAAACAAATCTTAAAAACTCAACTTAATTTAGAAGAACTGGCTTCTCTCTACTATAACAAACTTAAGATGCAGATCTACAGCATCTCAGGAATGGCCGTAACTTCTTGGTCCTTTACTCTAGAAAATAGTAGTTTATTATCAGCTCTATTAAAAGAAATTACTTTTAAAACAAATACTAGTCACCAAACAAATGAATGAATTCATCCAAATAATTGTTTCTATATATTAGGATTCATCCCCAAAGCATGGCAATTTACTTGCAGCAAAATAGGATTGACAAAAGAGGCTGGAACTGGGTCCACTGGCTCCAGGGGCCCTGCATCCTGGGCCACAAGGACTCCCAAGGGTCCTAGCCTACATTCTGACCCACCCTTCCTTACTGGGCCCATCTTCCTCCTTCACTGTTGAGAAGAAAGATGGGAACGGCTGGAGTAGCTCAAGTACTCCCACTTCAGTCAGGATAGACTCAGGAACAGAAAAGTGGATAACACATAGCACTTAACAAAAGTTTTTAGACAAAATATCATCTTCCATGTTCTACAACACAGAACTTCAAGGTTTCAGTTGAAGACCTGTCCAAGGACATGAGCAGAATAAAAGCTCTTTGGAGGCGTGTGCTTTGGGCATTTGGCATCTATTTATATCTTGCTTTCTATCCCCCTCCCCTATACCGAAGGCCTGTAAGGATAAATTTTACATTTCTCAGATTTCTTTGCAGCTAAGTTTCTGAATATATTCTTCTATGCACTTCGAAGAGATCTGGAAAGTGGAAAAGTGTTGAAGGCTGTCTTCTTGCAACAGTGGCAGCTGACAGCCAAGTTCTGGACTTTACATTTCTGTGTCTAGTCAGCAGCTTCATGAGTGGGAGGCAGCTGTGTTCATGGCAGCAGTGGTATCAGTAGTAGGAGTAATTTCCTAAAATCTGGTTAACAACACACCTTGAAACCAAAAGGCCTATTGCAACCACCTGACTTATACTTTTCTAGCCCTTCCAGTGATTGTGTAATCACCAGCTTCCTGAATTAAATCCTTTTCTGCTGGAAATACCTAGAGTGGTTTCTGTTTCCTGTATTAAATTCAGACTGAGACAGAGGGACTTTTGACCCTATACACTGATACCTCTGAAGTTCACCTCTGTGGGGTGAAATGGCTTTCTCTGTTTTGTGGACACAAATACAAGCTTTCAGGGTGAAATACCAATTGTGCCACTTCAGGTATTTGTTGGAAAGTTAAAACCTTAAATGCATATTCTCTAGCACTTATTAAAAGCCAATTTATAAAACAGATATCTGAGAAAAATATGCTGACTCTTCCTGCCTCCGCACCCTGTAAGCTCTATTCCCGCAATATAATTTTAACTGGAGTTATTGAAATTTTACATCAGGGTCTTTCAAATGACCATTACATAGGAATCTAAGCAATCGATTTCTACTAGCATTTATTGTGAGAAAAACACTTGTTTTTCTTGGTAATCTTGATAGTAAGAATGACGTAACCCATTTTCTTTCCCCTTCTTTGCTCTAATTTTCAGAAGTTCAAACTCAAATTTGTCTTCACTGACAAATTATTTTCATCCTCTTTCCTTTTGGTTTGTGATCACTTATTTCTATTTTAATTATCATGTAAATTAGGAAATGTATACATAGAATTTGCTTTGAAATAAGGGATATCTATACAATATTTAAGTAAAAATGGAGACACTTCCTCCTTACTTTGTATCATTAACTGCTATTGGCCTCAGGGCTGTTCTGTGTGTCTATTTCAACAACATCTCTCATTTTATATTTTCTAGACATTGATGCAAAAACCTCTTGGATGATGTATTTGATACGTGAAATAACAGCTTCAAAGAAACTCTTTTAAAAATAATTATTTTCTCAGTGCTCGGTAATAGTCCTACAGCTGAATCACAGAAACAAGCCAGTCAAAGCAAAGCAAACGAGAATGTTGTAAACAGCAAAGAGTTAACTTTAAAAGTGTGAGTAAAAACAAAACACAAAAATCCCTCTCTGCTTTTTTCTGTCTAATATTCTCCTCACACAATTTCCTGTTAGTCTCTCTGACTTTTCTAAGAGATATTATTTTCCTTTCCAGTACCAATTTCAGCAGTGATGGCCTAAAAGGTTCTGGTGCCCCAAGTGAGACTAGATTATAGGACTCCATATGGGGTCAAAGATAGGAGGGTTCTTAAGGATTTTTACCAACAAAATAAAAGCGGTGGGGTTTCGCTTCTCTTCAAAGTAAGGAGACCAATACAAGCAGATTCTTGTCACATTGATAAAGATGCAGAAAGGTCCCTCCCATCATGCCAGTGTAACAATGATGGCCAGAGTGGGGAATTGAACTACAAACTGGGTGTTTTGTGAAATTCTCTATCTGATATAGATACCAAGTAGACAATACACACACACACACACACTCACACGCACACACACACATACACATGCACACGCACACATACACAGGTATTTGAGGTGAAAAGAGATTTTCACGTATTTAGCAATACATGTTTGCCCTTTAGTGAGATGTTTTTATAGACTGTAGATCTCCAGCAGTTGTAACACAAGCACGAGAGGCTTCTGGGAACAGTTCTTCAAACTCGAGTTTCCCACCCACTGACACATAAAGAATTAAATGAACTTACAGGGGAAGAAAGTGGAGGTCAGGAGCAGTGAGAAGCATACACTATCCCCTGCCTTTTTTTTAAAGGACTTATGTTTCCTGGGAGTCTCAGTGTCCTATTGTCGGGGGAACCAGTAAGCAAAGAGATTCATAGATGTCTTGTGACTCAGTCTTAGTGTCCATTTTCTCAATTCATACAAGCCACTTCTAATGATTGTCAGCAATCTCACTCATTGGACAATGGTAGTCTCGAGGAAAGGAGTAAATAATTAACGCTTCTTAGGATGTTGGAGAAGTGCCACAGGATATTTGTGCTCATTTTTCCACCTTGACATCCGAAAAGCCAAATATGAGTTCCGATCACTAAGAATTTTCACCTTCATTTAACACTATGCTTCTCAATTCCATGGTGGGTAGAATCGAGACTGATTCAGAGAAGGCTTGCTGTCTCTAGAAAATGCTACTTTACTGCTTTGGAACCAGGAGAAAATGATGCTTAAGGCTGTGGCCAGAGGCTGTTGCTGGCAGTGCTCTTGACCAGCACAGCCCCGCTTTGCACTACAATCACAGACTGGATTACCTGGCCGGTGTTCCAGCCACTTCACATCTCTATACTTCAATATCCTCATGGGAGAAATAGGGGCAATAAGAGAATCTCTCATATGACTGTGAGGATTAAATAAAATGATGCCACTACAGCATTTAACCCAAGGCCTGGCACATACCAAGAGCTCATTAAATGAGATTTTGAGGCAGCCTTGGAAATGAACTCTCCTGTTCCCTCCCAATCACTCTCTCCTGGTGTCACTGGTTCTCCCTCTACCTCTGTGCCATGTTCTTGTCACTACTGACTGGCTAGTTCTCCTGTCTTAGTCCAATTGTGCTGCTATAACAAGATACCTGAGACTGGGTAATTCATAAAAAGCAGAAATTTAGTTTTCACAGTTCTGGAGGCTGGGAAGTTTAAGACCAAGGCACCCCCAGGTTTCGTGTCTGGTGAGGTCTCCATCTCCGCTTCCAAGACAGTGACTTATTGCCGCATCCTCCAGAGGGGACGAATGCTGTGCCATCACATGGCTTAAGCTAGTTCCCTGCAGCCCTTTTATAAGGTACTAGTCCATTCCTGAGGGCAGAGCCTTCATTACCCAAGTCCCCATCTATTAATACTACCATAATGGGGATTTAAGTTTTAACACATGAATTTTGGGGACATTCAGACCATAGCGTCTCCCTATTCATTTCACTTGAAATTCAGGAAGGAGCTAACATGATTAACTGACTAAGCTAATTACTGCCTTTTTACTGAACAGAATCCTTTTAACTCATCTGTCAGCTAAGTGTACTCACAAAAGGGGAAAATAATATGAAAACCCTTTTATTACAAGATACTTTATTCCAGGGCCATTAAGGACTGCCAGTCAGTTATCAGTAATATGTCTATACCCTCCTGTATTAATTAGAATAGTCTTACAAAATCTGGACTGAGATTAGGATTATGATTTGCATACTCATGTCATTTTAAAGACAGGCTGAGAAAATCCTGTTTCCACCTGGTTATGTCTAATTTCAGTGACAATTAGAATGCTCTTTGTTGAGGCTAGATAGTCAAAATCAAACCATGGATGTTGACTCTTTTATAAACTGCACATACTATTCTCTCTTTAGAGCTAACTCTAGCCCAACACTTGCAGGGGAACAATGCCAGACTCCGCTTCCTAATCGTGTGTATTTCTAATTAGCTGCAGAATTCTTTCCACTCCAAATGGCCCCGAGCACCTAACAAGAGAAATCCAAACTAGCTTTTAATTTTTTGGAAGTTATGTTTGTAAAGTTCTTGTTATGTCATGTGAAATGCTACCCAGCTGTTTGCCGGAGACGTTTAAAGGCAGCCTGTTACTTTTTGGGTGGTTAATACCTGAGGCAAAATCAAGAAAAGAAACACAAAAGTTCTTGTACTACTTGAGGTTAATTACCTGTGTGGTGAGGCTTAAGTATTCATCTTACATACAATTCCGATCTGTTCATCTCTACATCTAGACGGGTGTAACTTGAAGGTATGTTATTTTCAATGGAGTCTTGGGTACAGATTTTTGTGAGTGCATGTATGGATGAATGAAGTTTTATTTCATTTAAAAAATGTATTTTTTGTACAACACAACAGGCAAGAAATCACTTAGAGTCAGTGACACCTGGGTGAGAAAAACCAAAGCATCTTTATATCAGGGTTAGGATAATTTCTATTTCTCTGAAAGTAAAAACCTTAATCACAATTTTCTTAATGTACCTAAAGTCTTTTTGTAATGTATTCAAGAGTTATAGAAACAAATAATAGTCACTTTGCCATTAATTACTCTTGGTTTTTACATGAAATAGACATTGATTTTTTTTGTGTGTCTGGCATCATTTGTTTTAAAGTTGAAATAGCTACATTTTAGCTCCAGTTTTGGCTGAGGACTTAAAACATAGCTGGGTAACTGTGCAATCAATTTAAGATAATTTATAAGGTTGCAGGATAATTATGAAACCAGTGGAGATATTCATAAAACAGATACAGACTATAATCTCTTGTAGCAAGTTACAAGTAAATATTATCAAGAAGGTTCAGAGTCATCCATAGAGAAAGTGTTAACCAAATCAGCACAGAATTGTCTAGTTTGTCCTGCTCTTCTTAGTAGGGAGAACTGAACCAAGGAGAGAGGCTATGTGGGCACACGCTGTCCCCTCTGCTTCCTCCCACCCCATAGATAACAATGTAGGAAGACTATGACATTCAAATGACAGCTAAGGAGTGACAGTGATTCTTTATGTCTCATAACTTTGATGAAATTTAGTCAATTTAAAGTAAAATGATTCAAACATTTGTGAAGAAACTGGCAGTGGTCACACAACTGAGGACAATTAGGATTATGCCGAATGTTCAGAGCGTTCAAGGATTCTGCCCGGAGTGTGTGGCTTTCATTGCAGGCTGTGCCATACCATTTGAGTTGGATTTTAAATGTATAGTTTGAAATATTCAGAATCTTCCTTAGTCTGGATGTGGGTCATGCCCACATCAGAATGTCTCTGATTTGAATAAGAGATGGGTGAATGCCTGCTTTGGAGCTACCCTGTTGTTTCCTGTTTATGGCAGGTGAACACAATAACTTCTCCTCTAAGTAGGCAGAGGGCTGAATTTTGGTGAAATTCCCCTGCTCACGTCCATGGACACTGGTATCACCAACACATTTGAGCTAAGATGAAGCCACAGGGGGAGAATGGCCAGAGCAGTTTTGGTTGGGAGGGACGGTTGAATGTAATTGAATTTGTTGCTGTGGCCTCCAGAAATCTGGGTCACCTGAGGTCTTCAATGTTGACTTTTCCATTTTCTCTCTCAAGAGATCAAACCTGAGAAGAACCAATTTACAGTTCCTCCCGTTCGCATGGATTCCTTTGGCGAAGTGTATGAGATTTTCGGATATAAAAGTGGCTCCCAGCATGGAAGTGGGCAGAAGGATAGGCAGGGCGGGGAAATGACGAAGACGCCCTTCTGATTCTCCCTGAGTGCTGTGAGATAGTCATTTGGATAGAAATAGTGACAGGCAAACCTGGCAGAGAAACCCAATTGAACCCAAAATAATACACACAAACACATAGTACCCAAGAAGCCATTACTTTTCTAGTGTATGTGAAAGAGATATGAAACAAGAAGTTATACCATCTGATTGTATTTTTAAAGAAACCACCACAACAAAAGCCCACAAACCTATCTTAAAGAAGAAACTAAAAATAAAGTACATGGGAAACCCACAGGAATCAGTACAGATATTTCTACTTGTCTTTTCTATGTCTGTTCCAGCTTCCAGGAGAATGAAGACCCTGTAGTCTGAGAATCCCGCAGCCAAGCTTCAATGATGGTCCAAATGACAAAAGGAAAAGTCCCTCTGGACTGGCTGTACATATTTTAATTCCCTCGGCAAAGAAGGAGCATAGGGAACCAACTACTTGACGCTGTTAAGCATTATCACTTTGAACACCCTCTGTGTGTAGGAAATTCTACGAGGTCTTTGGTAAAGGTCAGCTTGCTTTCTAGAGGTTTTTTATTATTTTTAATTTTTTTTTTGTGGAGCAGGGGGTTTACAGAATTTTCATTCTAGAAAGTGCATATTAACTAGGAATGTAATATCGGCCCAATCCCCTTCTCCTCCTTCCTGCCTTTGCTGTCCCAGTATATCCCTCCATCAGCACATGGTTGTTCCCACACCACTCCAGTTCCCTAATCAATCCTTACCCAGGTCTGAATCATAGCAGCAGCTCTGGAGTGGGGTAGGGAGGTTTATAAAAGTGACTTGCGCCAGGATCACGTGGCACAGACTTAAGCCATAGTCATTATCGACCCAGCTCCCAAACACACCCAGATCGTGGTCATTGAGCCGCCTCCCTGACAACCAGATACAGGGGATATTCCTCTAGCCCTGGGGTCTCACCTAAACTCCATGTCATCTTGAAATTCTACCACTCAAGAACACATCACCTGCTGAAACTTGCCTGCCCTCTTGACTCCTGACTACCGAGTTCAGGGGGACCTCCCCTTCCTCTGAATAACCAGGGTGCTTGATCTTTTCCTGTCTCATGGAGTTTATCACATTATACCTTACATTATAACTATTCAAATTGCAGGATGTTAATTCCTTAATGATAATACTTTTTTCGTCTTTGATTTACACACAATGCTACAAAGGAAAGCTAAAATTGTCTGAGTCTTCTCTGGGCCTGATCTGTGCTTTGCATGAGTAGAGGTGCAAACAACAATTGCTAAATAAATTATTCTTGTGTCCCAGTGTTCCTTTGGCCTCTTATCATCAAGCCTTGCTAGTGGCTATAAGATAGTACTTATGTAAAGGGTTAAAAGAAAATAATTAGGAAATGAAATCTTCAACCAGGAACCACGTTGTGGGGTTTAAGAGTGAGTAGATGACTAACTGTAGGAAAATGAATGTTAATCTTGATGCTTTATTGGAAGTTTTGCAAGAAAAAGTGAAGGTACTATAAAATTCATTGTGGTTTGTATGCAGTCATTCATTCACTCAACCATTCACAAGTTACTTATAAAAAATAATTATTTATAAGGTGGTATTAGTCACAAGTTTAGTTTAGCACTTCAAGAAACCCAAGGGTTATTAAATGATTCAACCTGTGCTCCATGCTCCAGGTAACAGTTATTTTCCCTACAACAGTACTTTCAAACTTTACCACCTATACAAACTATTACTATCTGGTTGAAATGCCCATTCTGATTCCATTGGTTGGGATGAGGCCTGAGATTCTGAATGTCTGACAAACTCCCAGGTGATGCTGATCCTGCTGCTCCACAGATCACACTCCAAAGAAGAAAGGCCTTAGAAGATGTTGCTCTTGCTCCAGGTGACTTTGCTTTAGAGGTGAAGCCTAAGAGAAGGAGACCTGCACATCCGCTAAGTTCCAGTAAAATGCCTCAGGCAAAGGAGCTTTAACATTTTAGGCATCTTTAGAAAGGGGTTATAATATCAACTCCACCTCTCTTAAACGAATGGTTAAGATCATATGAGATACATATGGGAGAATTCTACTAATAAAAAGCATCATAGTTAATATTGATAAGGATAATTACTAATTTCACACTTTAGTTGAAATGTGGAGTCTTGAGTAATAGAAATTGCAAGTGGGAAAAAGGAAAAGCTTTTATAACATAAATGTCTCAGCGGTTTGATTTTTTGACCTATGGGAGAGTTGGGTGGCATCTGACACAGGGTGGAAGCTGGGTGAGATATTAAGGATAGTTTTCAGAAAGCTTTGCAGTGTTGAGTGGGAGTGATTCTCCTTTGCTGCTACTTCAATGGACTAAGTAAAGAAAAAAATTTTATGCCAGGGCTTTGGTCTTGAATTTCAAATTTACATTTTTATCTAATTTGACTTGCACATCAACCCTGGGCATTGGTATTCCATTTTCAAGATAAGGACTCATGAACTCCATGGAGGCAAGACCTGTGTTGTTTTGCTCAGCAGTTGCACAACGCTGAAATAGAGTAGGTATCTTAGACCATTTGTTTAATGAATGAATCGAACTCAAAAAGATGAGGTGTCTTGCTCAAGGTCACATCCAATTAAAGTAGTAGAGCAAGGCAGTGTCACAGATCTATTTGGCTTCTAAACCAAATGCTGTAAAGGGCTCGATCCTAAGATTCACCTGAAGACCTTCCTTGTTACAAATATAGCTCTTGCTTCTCAGACCCCTGGAGTGTCTTGTTCAGCAGTCTAGGCTGAGCCCAGTGATTTGTATTTTTATAAAGTACCTCATGGGATCCCTTTGACTCATTCATTTATTGAACACGTATTTACTAATTATGTTACATATGTCATTCACCATTCTAGATGCTGGGGTGCCATTAGCAAACAAAACAGATAAGAATCGCTAGTGGGGCATTGAGCCAG
Source organism: Lepilemur ruficaudatus (assembly GCA_963574885.1). NCBI lineage: Eukaryota > Metazoa > Chordata > Mammalia > Primates > Lepilemuridae > Lepilemur > Lepilemur ruficaudatus. Next base: position 5,227 of record CAUYRT010058384.1, on the reverse strand, counting down.
TTTGGGAAACCCTGTGTTACACCATGATGATACTGGGTTCTGTTTACTCAGTTAAAATTAAAATCCAAGGGTGATTTCCTTCATCCTTTCATTCAAATGTATTGCGAGTGGTAAGAGCATCCTGGGCAGATGAAAGCAATTTTAAAAGATTTGCTTTGGGGAAGAAGCCAGGGCTTTTTGGGTGGGGCAAGTTTTCATTTTGTGGGCTTGTTTAGCATCCCTGACCCTTGAGACTAAATGTCGTGAGCACCTCCTTACCCTCACTGGGACAAATGAAAGTATCCCAGCTCCCCGCTTCCACCCTCCTCCCCTCCTTTTCCTGCTGAGAACCGCTGGAGGGATTGAGGGAGGAATGTGCTGGTGGAGGAAGCTCGGCTGAGCCCGTTCAGCCCTTAGACAGAATTTCTTGACTCCCCCTTCAGAGGATCAGGCTCTGTTTAATTACATGGAGCTACGTTATCAAGACAATATTGTATTTTAATTATCTGTAACGCTTCCAGAGATCATTCATTTTAGATTTTTAAACTATTGCACGAAGGATCTTGATTGCTATCATTTGACATGCATTGCCCCCTCTTTTTTTTTTTTTTAACATGAATAGAAATTTCAGGCAGGTGAAGGAAGGGGGCAAATGACTCCCTGCGTGGTAAGTGTCTGCTGCTTTAAAAACCTGTAGTTACTTATTCACTTAAATGAGTAACCTGCATAATTGTCATATTTTTAGTCCTTAAAAATCTGTTTTTGCAATGGAAATCTTCATGCAATCAGTCTAATCAATTGCAAAATTAATAAACTTGGGTGATCTTCAACATAGCTTTTTCTGCTTTGAGAAATGAGGGGAAAAATACCTCCATGTGTGGTTTAGTCTTGAAAGACTTTTAGTAACAAATTCTGAATTGCATGGCCTTACTTTGAAGTTGCTGATGACGCTCATTTTTCTGTCATTTTCTTAAACGTTTTCTGTGCCAAACTCAGCATTTAAAATGGGCAGAAGGCAACAACTTAGGAAACCTCTTAGGGAAAAAAATTTTTCTAAAAGAATTTTGCATAAAATTTCTGTATAAATGATGCTCTATTTTAGAAAAATAGCAAAGCTAGTTACATGTTCATGGAAACATGTAGAGACATGTGGAAAATAAACCATTTATCTCAAGATTTTCATCTTGTTAGATAAGAGGTGTACTCCCTTTGTTATAATATCAGAAGCAAAATTAACACAGTTGCTATCCAGCAATACAGAAAGTTCAGATAGTTAAGGACTGTGACTTCCTATTGCAGTTTGAGAAAGCATTTGGTGGGTTTGTATTGGGTGACAACACATATTGCTCTAAGAAATGCAATTTGTTGCTGAAAAATGGCTGTGTTTTAATATTTACAATGTAACAACTGCCTAATTATCTTTTTGGGGGTGGCAATATCTAATTTATGTTATTAGCAATGTCATAAAAGGGGCAAGAGAAAAGTTTGTAGCCCTTCCTAGCAATTGTCTGTTCTGTGAATATATAATTTCTTTTTTATCGCGTTGTATAAAATGAGCCAAGTGTCCTTTATTGAGTGCTTCATAGTCTTGTTCTACTGAACTCGGCTACAGTTCTCATACTCAAATGCCTGCTTCTAAATAGGTCTACCCGGCTTGAAACCATCCTAGAGAAGCTAAGTTCAGCAATTTCCAATAGTCTATATATGTGTATTCTGAAATCAAAGTCTGCAGGAAATTTGAGACATTATTTTACACATTATACATTATTTATAAGCCTAATCAAATTATATAACATATTTTTAAAGCTCTTTCTTATCCAAGTCACTAACAAAGCATGGTGACCAAATGAAGAGCATTTGAATGTCATTTTTAAAAAAAGTTTTTGTTTTCTTTTAGTCTTTCTCTAAATGAAAGTAGTAAAACTAAATAGGTAGGAAGACATTTTCTGTTTCATAATGAGCCTCATTTCGTTGCGCAAATCCCAGAACTGCCCCCCATTAGGTTTTGTTAATGAAAAGTAGAGAAGTATAAAAAGGCAAGTTCAGGAATAGTTTGCTATGGAAATACAAAGTCAAAATTGGTTACATCCAAAAAAGAGTTGGTTTTTAGTTTGCTTGGTTAGGAAAGGAAAGGTCAAAAAAAATATTAATAATGCAAACCTCAAGCTCAATTTCTATTAATACTGATATCATAAAAGTTAATCACTGAAATAGAAGTTTGCAGTAAATACATATGTAGTAATGATATATTTTATGTATTTGAAATCTAATTTTGAATTATTTTTCTACTTACTGCCAAATTAGAAACATAGCATATTAATGGACAGTAGTTAAAAAAGTCTTGCGGATTTTTAAAAAGCCTGTTCATACCCACTGAAAATGTGAGAAGTGAGAGTTAAAATAAGGTTTTTTACTTTATAGTTTGTTTTTTTACTTTCTTTAGTATCCTTGAAAGCCGAATTGTTTTTTCATGAACAGCAAAGACACAGGACACAATGAAATACAAGCACTACGTAAAGACAGACACCTTCATTTAACAACTAACTGCTATAAAAATAAATTATACGTATGACTCAGGGAAGTTGTTAATAATTCTACTTTGTTTACACTGTGCTTAGAAAGCAACATAACTTAATGAGATCAGATATTAAGCAAATGGTGTATCTTGGAATCATAACGTTTTCAGGCTCTGCCAAAACCGTAGGCAGATTGAATGTGGGTAGTTTATACTGATAGTGTTTTCAAAAGAGGAAATGAATAAGGCCCTGCTCTGCATAGAAGCTATGCATTCATCGCGGAAGAAAAAGCATCAAGTACACATAAATTACTGAGCTGCTTTGAAAGCACACAGCTCAAATAACAAAAATGGGGAAAAGCTCAAGAGTCTTGGAGGTATATTTAAGAACTATGAACAATAATAATAATAATAAACGTATAGAAAGCCCATAATAAGTTACCAAATTTCCAAAAAATCATGTGGTCACATTTTAAAGCAGGTGAATGGTGTTTATAATAGAATTCTAATTTTCTACAAAATAAAGTTTCTTCCTACTCCTTGAGCTCTTTGCATGGGTTAGTTCCAATCAAATGGGCCATACTCAGTTTTGCATTCTTGTGACTCAGAACAACATTAAACTTCTTAACCTTGGCGTTGCCTACTTGATTTTTAAAATAAATATGATATTCAAGTAGATAGTGTTCACTGTCATCCCCTCTTTATTGAAGACACAACTGATTGTTACCATGCTAGAGCAATTTCTCATATCTTAATGAAAAATACAAAAATAAAAGTCATTGACTGTGGTTTTACTTGCCACACACCTGGTCATTGCCAACATGTAACATGTGATGAGCACCCTCACCCCAGCACAGCAGTGTCTGACACAGGATTCCTTAAACAACTGTCTGCGGGGTTTTTTTTTTTTTTTTTTGTCTTTTTAAAATCAACTTAGTATTGCTTTTTCTCTCTTCCTACATCCAAGCTTTGCAAAGTGCCAAAAGGAAAAAAAAAATAAAACGAAATAAAAAAAAGCAGCAGCAGCAGCAGCAGCAGCAATCCCAAACACCCACTTTGTCAAATTAGTGAGAAGGCAGGATCTGGGACATGTAGAAATTATCTGTTTTGTACCAGTAGAACGCACCAGCTGTATGCACGTCACTGCCGTGTCAAGCATATGTACTTCTCTAAGGGAAGGGTACGGCATGTGTCAGTACATTCAGCTTTACATAAAAATAAATACATTTCAAAATAAACAAGACAAGGGCAATAAGAAAAATGTATTTTGCAAAGTTTATTGCTAACTATGAGGAGATGACATGATGCTACTTTGTTCTTGCATCCAGAAAATGACAATATTTCTAGGGGTGGAGGAAATGCATATAGTATAATTTAAATTAGCTCTAGACTCAGTATTGAAAGGCATTGCATACCTTGGAGATGATGCTTTCAGGTGAGGATAGGCTGGCAAAATCTGGTGCTATAAGATGTATGAGTAGGTTATTAAGCCATATTTTTTCCTGATTCTTTTTATCAAACCAATGCAAGTTAAAGAAGCAAAAGAAAGTTAGCAACATGGTGGTCAGTCCATCATTCCTTTGATTTTTACTGTGCCAGTGATTACGTAAGTCTCAGAGAAGGAAAATTTGCAGGCTGTTTCTTCTATGCTATACGTAATGGTATCTGTTCTGGTTGTTATTCTGCATAACATATCACCCCAAAAGTTAGTGGCTTAAAACAACAACAATCATAATATTAATATTATCACATAGTTTCTGTAGATCATGAGTTTGGAGCAGGATTAGTTAGGTAGGTTTACATGGTTGTAGACAAATAGTAGCTGGTGCTGAAATAGTAGTCTAGAGCAGCTGGGGCTGGCCAGGCATCTCTCCATATTCATCTATCCATCCATCCATCCATCCGTCTGTCTGTCTATCCATCCATCTACTTACCTATCCATCTATCTATGTATCATCTTCATATTGTCTCAGGCTTCTCCAAGTGGTCTGTCCTGATGGACTAGGTTGGGCTTCCTCATAGCACGGTGGCCTCAGGACAGTCTGGCTGCTTATGTGGCCACTCAGGACCCCAGTACGAAAGTTCCATCAAGCAAGGTGGAAGATACAATATTTTTTCTGACCTAGACTCAGTAGTCACATAGACTTCCACCATATTTTATTGGTAACAAGAGGAGAATTAGACTCCACTTCTTAATATGGGAGTGGCAAGGTTTAGAAGATCTTGTAGGACCAGAGAAATTGTGGAAGGTCATCTTTGGAAAACATTGTCATGGTGTTTTTTACTCTGAAATGGTTATCTTTGTCAAACTGGGGGTATGATATTTTGGGTAACAATAGATGTGCCCTTTGATAGTAGATGACTGATGATCAACTACTGAGGTGAAAAAATAATAATAAAAGAAATCTAAGCCGGGCGCAGTGGCTCACGCCTGTAATCCTAGCACTCTGGGAGGCTGAGGCGGGTGGATTGCTCAAGGTCAGGAGTTCGAGGCCAGCCTGAGCAGGAGCGAGACCCCGTCTCTACTATAAATAGAAGGAAATTAATTGGCCAACTACAGATATATATAGAAAAAATGAGCCGGGCATGGTGGCGCATGCCTGTAGTACCAGCTACTCAGGAGGCTGAGGCAGTAGGATTGCTTGAGCCCAGGAGTTTGAGGTTGCTGTGAGCTAGGCTGACGCCATGGCACTCACTCTAGCCTGGGCAACAGAGTGAGACTCTGTCTCAAAA
>CAUYRT010058383.1:0-11821 GCA_963574885.1 Lepilemur ruficaudatus | reverse complement strand
GGCATTCTGGACCCAAGCAGTGGTGCTAACCTTGCACTCTTGGGCTCAAACAATCCTTCCACCTCAGTTTCCCAAGTAGGTAGAACTACAGACGCACACCACCACTTTTTTTATTTTTATTTTTTTGTAGAGATGGGGTCTCGCTATGTTGCCCAGGTTGGTCTAGAACTCCTGGGCTCAAGTAATCCTCCTGCCTTGGCCTCCCAAAGTGCTGGGATTACAGGCATGAGTTGCCATGCCCAGTGTCTCTCCTTTTTTATGATGCACTAACTGAATTCAGTGTCAGATACATTCTAATAATTCCCAAGAGTGCAAAATCAGTATGGACTTATGCATACATGTGATTCATTTTCTGTGGCTTTAATTTGAAATAGTACTAAGCTAATATTACTGCTTCAAGGCATATGAAGTATATGCTATGTTACTTTCTTTTTTTTTTGTAAAATAATATTTATTGTCTTTTCTTACTAAGAAAGCAATGCATATTAATTACTGCAAAAAAATGGAGAGAAGCAAGAAGATAACCCATAATTCTACCTACCAGAAAGAAAAGCACACTCTTAAATGTTTAGTGCCTATGCTTTCAGACACTTTTCTAACTGTATATATTTTTTTCTTATAAAATTGGGGTTGTAAAAAACATTTTATTCTTTTGAAATAAGAATATTATTATTCTCATTCTTACTTAATAAGAATATTCTTATTATTTAAGAATATTAAAATTTTTGGCAATTTCACAGTGTTCCTTTATGTGGATGAACTATAATCCATTTAATTAATCTCCTGTTGCTTGACATTTAAAATTTTCCAGATTTTCAAAAGTTCAAGCAAAATTGTGATAGATAGAATTGCAATTAAATCTTTCCATACAATCTTTATTATTTTCAAAGGATAAACTAAGCAAACTGAAATTACAGGGTCAAAGGGCATGATTATTTTAAAATCTTTTGATAGATAGTACCAAATTGTCTTTTCAAAATGTCCTATCATTTACACTCTGATTGTGTGAGAATGCTATTTTCTCTGTATCTTAACTCACATTCACTAAAAAAATGGAAAATATCTTTAAAAATATGATAGACAAAAATTGTTACTTAACTCTTTGTGGGTCTTCAAAGATATTCCTTTGTTATATATTATACTGTATTTTCCAGTTTGCAATTTGTCTTCAGTTTGTGTGCTTTCTAAGAATATGTTGTCAAATTTATTTGGTTTATTTTTCATGGCTACTGCCTGTAGTATCATGCCTGGAAAATGTATGCAAATATTCCACAGCCCAGGTTTATCTAGCAATTTACCTATTTTTTCCTAATGCTTTTACGGTGCTATTCTTTTTCTAAAAATAAATCATTAATCTACTGATAATTATTTTGGGGGAGAAGTAACAGGTAAATATGTAATTATTTTTATTCCTCAAATATTGATCCAACTGTCGTACACAATAATGGAGCAAATCATCTCCACTTATTTGTGCTTTCTAAAGTTAAAAAGGAATTCCAATTATTTGAAAACTTGCATTGTGTTCCATAAAAGCATGCTGATCTAAGCATTTAAGCATCCTTCTGTGGATGCAGAAAAATTCAAATACTATATCAGATCAAACCCCTTAATGCCTTTTGTAAAAGGATTCTTGATTCCTTTATAAAGTGAAGATGCGGGGCAAAGTTATCATTTGGCTGCCCATGGGGCCCTCAGAGATAATCACTTTGTCACCCTTTCTTTAAACCTAGAATTTCTTGAAAACTTCCAAGGCAAGATTTGCTGCCTTAGAAGAGCATTAGAAAAACATTTCCTAGTTGCTCCCTAATTATGAAAGAATATTGAAAATGTTCTACATTTTAAAATTCTAAATGGCTTATCTGTCTATTTAGCAACCACTTTGAAAAATAGAACATTAGCTGCTTTTGCACATCTTGGAAGAACTTAATGCCATTAAGGAAACCTGGAAATGTCTCCCAAGCCATTGATTACTATGATAGTTGGTGGAACATAGAGCTGAATTCACTCAATAACTGATTAGATTGTTTCTTGTTTTGCCTTTATGCACACAAAAGAGCAAAAACATTAAATGATCTATTTCTCAAGGGTAATTGAAACAATCGTTGAATTAAGCCTAATTTAATGGTGTTAGAAATTTCTTTTGAATGGGACAGACATTTAGTCAAATGTCTAATGGTAATGGTATTTTGAGGTCTGTCTATGTTCACGTCTAGGAATCCTCTTTTTCGGATAGCTACGGTGCTGAGACTATTAGCACAAATGCTATAAAGGAATGAATTAACATAAAGAAGTAAGAAAAGGAAATAGGCGATGTGACATAAAAATAGGATGGCAGCCCTCATTTTTGGATGTGTAGAGCAGTCCTTTTCAAACTTTCTTAATTCATACAAGTCATCCTGGGATCTTGATGTAAGATATATATTCCGATTCATTATCTGGGGCGGGTCTGAGAGTCACCATTTCTAGCAAGATTCCGGGTGATTCTAAGGCTAGTGGTCCATGGAAAACACTTTCAGCAGCGGTAAAGGAATTTGAGCAACAAGAAATGTGAGCTCTTTTCAGCTCTGTGATTCTAGACTTACTTAACAATAAGAGATTTTTCATTTACTTGGTAAAGAGATCCTTTGGGCTTAATTTTACCAAATATATTTCTGTTTCAGTGGGCTAATTATCCATGCTAACATCCAGAATCTTGACCCTCAAAAAAATTACTTACTGCCTTTCAGGTAATAAGGAAGGGATAGTCTGTTCTTAGACTTCTCGAGGCAGAAATGGTAAATTACAACATAGCCAGCAGAACTTTAGTAGAGCCCAACGATGAAGATGCTGTTGCACATGCAAGAGCAATTTGTGTATCTCTTAGATTGGGTATAAAAGACCAGTTTCCCCGGGGTGTCTCTACAGTAAGCTATCCAAACTACACAAGAGTGGCTTCTGAAATCTATGGTAATCATTATTGGTGTGCAAATCAGGGTTTGTGAGGGAAATCTGTGTGGGTATGAACTGGCAGATAATTTAAGGTTTTTTGATTAAGTGTTTTAAGGCACAGGTAACCAACTAAAGAAAAATCTAACTTTGCAGATTTCCACTGGTAAAGAATCAAAGATGTTAAAGTTCCAGTCCCAGATCTGCTACGAACTAACCACATGATCTTGCACAAATCATTTTACTCCCTGAGCTTCAGGTCCTCATTTATTAAATGAGCGAGTTGAGTCAGATGATCTCCAGTGTCTCCTCCAGTTTTAAAGTCAATAATTTCACAAAAAGAGCACGGTACAAAGCTTAATCTTTGGCTTTGAGCCTTTTGTTTTCATGAGGAATTAATAGATTCCACATTTTGTGACCACACAGTTAGCTTTCTAGGACAAAAGTGCTTTTTAAAAATTTTCTGGTTCTAAAGATTGTTTATGGTAGAAATAGCTTCTTTTCTTTTGGCAATGCCAGTGTAATTTTCAGTCCTTTTAAATTGATTTGATATTTTTATTCTCTGGCTGCTTTCACAATTTTCTCTTCGATTAGATATACTGAAGTTTCATCACAATGTATCTGAAGATAGAATTTATTTTTCTTTATCCTGATGGTACCTCGCACTTTTAGGATATGATGATTCGTGTTTTCCATCAGGGTTAGAAAATTCTTATCCATTACATTTTCAAGTATCACTCTTCCCCTATTCTCTGTTCTCATCTCGTAGAACTTTTGCTAGATGTGTGTTAGATCTTATTGCTCTCGCCTTAGTCTCCTAACTGCTTTTATGGTTTCTGCCCCTTTGTCTTTCTCTGATACATTCTAGAAGATTGCCTAAATGTGTTTTCTGTTTATTAATCCAACTGTGTCTAATCTGTTTTTAGACTCTTCTAGGGGGTAAAGTAGCTCCTAGACTTCACGCAGGTCCCCAGGGTGAGCATAGAGAACTCGTACGCCGCAGTCCCAGGCCCCGTGGGCCGTCATAGACGAGTTAAGAGGAGACGTGCGGTTAGTTTGAGAAAGATTAAAATGTAGTGAATTGGAATTCCAGGGAAGAAGTAAAAATAAGACAGGAGCTATATGTGAGGAGATAAATAGCTCATAATTTTTAAGAACTTCTGAAAGATGAATCTACAGATTCAATAAGCCCCATGAATCCTAAGCAGAACAAGTAAAAAAGATATAGACTTCAAGATATAATATAGCAAAATTACAAAAGCCAGAGAGAAAGAGGGAAGTAAGATAAGTCAGAGAGGAACAAAAGACATACACTCTTGCATACATGAACAACAATGTAGATAATGTGATATTCATTGCAGTTTTGTTTATAATAGTAAATGATATATAAAAACCTTACACAGCCAGATGAGGGAATATGATATAGCCACTGGAAAGGATGAGACAGTTCTATATGTACTGACATGGAATAATTGCTAAGAAATGTTGTTAAGTTTTGAAAAAATATTCAAGGTGCAGAACCCAGGGTATAGTTTTATAATAATATGATATGTAACAAGAAACCGAACAGAACAATTGTTAAATCCAGTGGATACCTGTCAATATAGCCAAACATGAATTGGTAAGTGCAGAGTGTATCTCTAGAAGGGTGTTCAACTGATAACAGAGGTTACATTTGGGGAGAGGAATTGAGGGCTGGGGTCAAGAGTGGGAGGGAGACTCTGTGTATTCTTTTTTACCTTTTGAATTTTATATAGTTTTTCTGTATTCCTCCTCTTAAATCAACAAATGAATAACAAGCAAATTACCTAATTTCCGTTTCCCCACAACAACCAATTTTTTCTCCCTCTCTCTGTACCTACTTCCCCTTTTTAAAAAGGAGGTCATGCTGGAATTCACTGTTCAAAGAAACATCTCCTAAGAGGGCAGGAGAGAGGGATCTTCATGCTGAGAGAAAAGGAAGATTTCTTTGTAGTTTGCCTCTCCTTTTGCAGGGTTTTTTTTCCCCCCAGAAAGGACATAAAGCATACTCTATTGCTATATCTTTATTTCTAGTGAGTGGTTCAATTTTTTTCTGCCCTTGATTACTTTAGCTACACAATTCTCTTTGCCAAGCACCTTTTTCAAATGAATGATTATTTTTATGCATTCAAATATACATAGATTTATGGAAGAAGCGGTGGTGAATCCCTTCTGTCATAGTCAGCACCACGTAGGCAGGGACCAGGGCACGGAGTGAGAACTGTGAACTACGGCCCAGAAGTAGACCCCCTGCTTAGATGACTCCTCACCAGATTTCTAGTTATTCTCTGCTTTGGGTTCATGCACATGGGTTAAGACATATTAACTGAAGCTCTTTGGGAGGGCACTTATTATAATACATTAATTAGTTGCGTAGGAGTTTGTCATTCCAGCTCAAGGTGGGACCATTCGCTTGAAGTTTGCATGGGTGGTGATTAATGAAGTTGCATGAGCACAGCCTATATTATCATAGTGGTGGGTTCATCTTGTCTACTAAATTGTGCATCCCTCAAAGGCCAGCAGGACCAAGCCATATTCATCTTAACACCCTCATTGCCTAACACAGCCCGCATAGTAAATATTTAGTAAATGTCAAAGCATAATGAATTATAGTATTAGACATTTCAAACAGATGAGGGACAATGTTGCAAGATGAAAAAATTGTGACATCTGGGGTGAGCTAGATTTGGGGATGAATCTGGATCCCATAATTTATCAGTTGTAACCTTGGGTGATTTGCTTTACTACTTTTAGCCCAAATTTTATGATCTCTACAATAAATAGCAGTCTGATAGGGTTGTCATGAGAATTAATTATAATATTAATATATGTAAACTTCTCAGCACATAGTAAGAACTTAATGGAGACTTTTATTCCTTTTGACATTGCAGTAGCATTGTTATTGATGTTATTGTTATCGTTTATCTTAAAAAGTTGTAGTTTCAGAATAGCAGAGGGTGTTTTTACAGTGGTCACTAGGTGGTGAAGAAATTCTAAGTGTGGCTTTTCTTTTGGACTGGGCTTATCTACAGGCATATCATGGTGATTATTGTGAAATCTTTTTCTTCATAACCTTAGAGTATTTTTTATCCATTTTACTTAATAGCCATCTAAGCTTCTGGAATATAAAATGAGCAATTCTCATAGGCAGGGAAGTTGCTAAAGGTAGGTGATGTCCTACATCCACATGGAACAAGCCCAGTCTTTGGGGTAGGATGAGATGACCAGCTTCTAACACTAGCTTCTCTCCTTTGAGGAAAAATACATGAGTCTCATGAAGCTCAGTCTCCTCCTCATCTGTTGCAGGTGTTCCATGAATGTCCATTTGTTGTAGGTACTAATGTATTCCCTGCTACCTTTTAGTAAGGATCAAAGATTATTGCAAAGATGCATAAAGGTTAAACAAAAAAAAAAAGTAAAGAGAATTGCTATGGACTAAATGTTTATGTCCTCCCCGAGTTCATATGTTGAAACCTGTCCCCCAGTGTGATGGTATTAGGTGGGGTCTTTGGGAGGTGATTAGGTCCTGAGGGTGAAGCCCTCATGAATCGGATTAACGTCCTGTACAAGAGCTTCAGAGAGCTCCCTCCCCTCGTCTGACATGTAAGGACACAGTGACAAGATTGGCCACTTCCTGTACCAGGAAGTGGCCGTCACCAGACACTGAATCTGCCAGTTCCTTGAACTTGGACCCCCAGCCTTCAGAACACTGAAAAATAAATGTCTGTTGTTTATAAGCCACCCAGTGTATGGTACTTGGTTATAGCAGACCACACTGGCTAAGACAAGATTGGAGGTATTATTATTATATTAATGATAGTAATTTCTTGTCATTCTTTTGTTCACCAAATCGTCATTGAGTATGAGGTACTGCAGAAGTATGAGGGCTTCAGCCACATGAAGACAAAACAGTCAAGAAGGCAGATTGAAAATACATATCTAGCATTTCAAGCTAACTTAAATATTTGCTTTAATAGAAATATAAGCTGTTTATCCTGATTTTAAATAAGATCACTCCTCAACATGTGAGCTGGAAGTTGAATAGATAGAACTTCAAGAGGCAGAGAAGGCGTGAATGTGTAAGGTGAGGGTGAGAAGGAATGAAGGAGGATGGAGGGTGAGGGGAGAGAATCTCATCAGCCCAGACATGGATGTGGGAAGTGCTGATTTATTTTAGGAATGGCAACTAGTTGAATAGGGCTAACTGTGAGGCGGAGGGTGGGAAATCAATCTGAGAAGGCAGGCTGCAGCCAGACCATGGAGGATCTGGGATGCCCTGCCTAGTAATGTGAACATTCTTTGATAGATTAACACTTCCCAAACTGTCTTTTATGTAATTTTAGTCCTGAGGAATTCTCTCTGATAAAAAGGTTTTATGGGTAATAAGTTTATCAAATATTGCATATCTGCCTCTTAGATAAAATCACATCTCTAACCTGTCAAGGCTCTGAGAAGTCTTGAAACAAACAATAACACTGTTTAACATTACTAAATCCAGCATTTTCAAATCCATTGCACAAGAAAATCTTTTTCCTTCTAGAAACAATTGTTAACATCACATGAAAATACTGTTTTAAGGAACTCAATATGGCAAACATTTCTGCAGGCAAAAGGAGCCATGTAAGGATATTGCATGCTGGCCTTTGTAGCCACTGTGCTGGTACCTTCCATTGCATCCTCAAATGATCCTCTCAGACTCCATCAAGGATTATCAAGTATATTTTGCTTTTGGGAAAACCGAGGCTCAGAGTGGTTGCATACCTTACCAAGTCCACATAGCTAGTGATGGATTTGAACCCTATATTTGAGCTAAGGCCTCATAACATTTGTTCCACTCACTATCCCTAGGAGAAATGTGAAGTGTGAATGGGGCACCAGGAAATCAGAGAAAGGAAAAGTGCGAAAGGTATGGGGATGCTTCAGCGTGCGGCTGAGGAGTAATGAGGGCCTGAACTAGGGCAGCGGTGGCGTGTGTGGAGAGAGGGTCAGAGATGCAGGCGTGATCCCGAGCTGTGTGCTGTGCACTCTCTCCTTTCCTTGCTAACTGATTCCTTGGGGCACTGTAGCACAGCCGCTGGAATTGCCGCCACTCCACCTTTGAGATTTCACTCCTCAAGGCCTGAGATGACCCCTGCCTGAAGCCTTCTGGTTCCTCGGCCTGATTAGTCAGTGACACTCAACTCGATGTCCAGCACCACGTGACCTGCCTGCATTCAGCACCTCTTACATCATTTCCATTTGGGGTTCTGCTTATTTACTCATCCTTCTGCCTCCCTGAGTGTGGTTTTATTGCCATTCATAATAATAGCTTGAAAGGTGCTCTTTGTATCTGACCCTGTGCACACTGCAGTGAAGTGATTAGTTTCTGGTTTAATTGCCTTGGAAGGATTCCTCTGGCAAATAATTTTCATCAGGGTGACTGGGTTGTATCACTTATTCAAATGTCAATCAGATTTAATTTCCTCTCTTAGACATATGTGGGTCATGGATGCAGGAACATCATTTATATACTTCCATACTCACACCCCGAAAGAGGTTTCTTCCTTAATGTGACTTAGTTTATTGCCTGAGTACATATCCTACTTTTGGAATAAGTTGTTGATTTGCAATCCTAGCTATTCCATCACTGTCTGTCCTTCCCAGTGAGATCTCATCAAAGAAATGCTTAGGGGGACAGATGGAAATGCAGCTCTTTTTAAGCTTTATTGAAATATAATTGATACAAAAAATTGCACACATTTAATGTATATATTTTAATGAATTTGAGCATATGCCTACACCCATGATACCATCACCACAATCCTATGTAACACTTTTTGTTTATTAAGCTAACATATTTTGAATGCCTTTTGTATATTTCCCCAAGATTTACATTTAAAATTTTTTTCTATTTAAAAAAATCTTAATTCTTACATTGTCAATTTTTCTTTACATATTTTGCTTTTGTATATACACTTAACCCTTTTCTTTCCTAAGATTTGAGATTTTTTAAAATGTCACTTATTTTTAAACTATTCTTTGAAAAGTAATGTTTTGAAATAAAAAACATAATAAATAGAAATTGCCCCAGAGGAAAAATAAAAAGATTTGTCAAATGGCCTCATATATAGTCAGTTCTCATAGTGTTACGTGTGCTTGAATAGAATTTTCTAGACATTGAATTAACATTTTACCAAAGTTCATTAGAACAATCCCATTAATTGTATGGTTCTCATCAACTAAATTCTTACATTATTTTTTGTCTGCTTCATCAATTACTGAGAGAAGTATACCTCCTGATGATGGTAAATTGGCCAGTCTCTCAGTTTTGACAGTTTTTGCTTTCTACTGAAGTTATGTTACTAGTTTTCTGATATTTGAACCCTTTAAAAATATATTGTAAACATCTTTACATTAAAAAAAAAAAGTAATGTATGTTTGGGTCTAAGTTTTTAGGTAGGATCTATATCAGGATTCAGTTCAGTTGCATATAACAGGAAACTTCCAAATGATAAAAACTGAAGTCCACTTATCTCTCACCAATAGTAAGAGATAGGTCCAGTAGTTACCATTCCAGGGTTTACTCCAGGAAACCTTCAGGTACTTCCTTTCAACTCACTACTCTGCCATTCAACAGCTATTCAAATTAATGGCTACAAAATAGCTGATAGAGCCCCAGCCATCACATCTGCTTTCCAAGCAGCAGAATAGAGAAAGAGAGGAGAAGGGTGGATTTTCTTTTTTTAAAGAAAGCTTCGCCTCTACCACGGAACTAAGTTTTTTCCAACTGTTTTGCTGCATTATTTGTTTAAAAAGCAATCCTTCTTCCCACAGTAACTTGAAATGCTACCTTTATCAAATACTAAATTCTTAGATAACTTAATTTCTTTGTTTCTTTTCCCCCATTACATTCATCTGTCTGCTTACTAATGTACCAGTACTACACAGCTTTCATTTTAAATTTCTGATAATATTATATCTGCTATTTATTTATTCCCTTTGTGCTCCCCCCAAAAGAAATTCATGTTTTTCTCATCTTTTTACTTTCTTGAACAAAATTTAGAATCATAGAACAATTTCCTCACACACACCAAAAAAAACACTAAATTCTGTTGGACTTACGGGCAACTTCTAGATTTTGCATTTATTTGTCTTTTATGCACCCCAGATTTTGGAGTTCTGTTCATATGGTCAGGTCCTTCATATTTTTTGCTAAGTTTATTTCTAGCTATTTTATAATTTTGTTGCTATTTAAAAATAGAATTCTTTGAATTAAACTTTTAATGATTTTTTGTGCAGACATATAGAATGGGTTGAGTAATTTTATTTTGTAACCATTTTCCCATTCTGAACTCTCTTATTAGTGTGAATAAGTTTTAAGTTGATTCTCTTGATTCTTTCTGATCTGCTATCAAACCACCTCTTTTCTAATATTTAGACCTCTTATTTATCTTCATGCCTTATTACATTGGCTAGACTACTCAGAACAATGTAAATTAATAAAGTTTTCTGCAAACTCATTGGTCTTATTTGTGACTTTCTTTTTTATTATTTATTTATTTGTTTGTTTGTTTTTGAGACAGTTTCCACTCAGTTGGCTGGGCTACAGTGCAGTGGTGTCACGCTAGCTCACAGCAACCTCAAATTCCTGAACTCAAGCAATCCTCCTGATCAGCATCCTGAGTAGCTGTGACCATAGGCACATGCCACCACACCTGGCTAATTTTTCTATTTTGCTCTTGCTTAGGCTGGTCTCAAACTCCTGAGCTCAAGTGATCCTCCCGCCTTGACCTCCCAGAGTGCTAGGATTACAGGCATGAGCCACCACACCCAGCCTTATTTGTGACTTTAAGTGAATTTCAAACCTAAGCTCAACATTGACCTTTGGCTCAATACAAATATTCTTTGTTGTAATAAAGATTTACCACAGATTACTAAAGATTTTTTTTTCCACTAAAATGCTGTATGTGTTTTTTTCTTTTCTTTTTTTCAGCATTGATAAAATACATCACCTATTTTCCTTTGCTGTGTTAATATGACATAATTTTAATGTCATTAATTTAAAACAAAATTATTAATTTTAAACTACTGGAGGTGCTGCTAATAATGTGACCCTGGGGCCAGACTGCCTTAGTTCAAATCCTATCTCTATTTATTTTAGACCATTCAGGCTGCTATAGCAAAATACCATAAACTGGGGAATTTACAAACAGAAATTTGTTTCTCATAGTTCTAGACTCTGAGCAGTCTAAGAGTGAGGTGCTGGCAGATTCATTGCCTGTCGGGGGCTCATTTCTCATAGATGGTGCCTTCTCATGGCATCCTGACATGGTAGAAGGGGCAGAGTCTCATTTATAAGGGCAGTAATCCCATCCATGAAGGTTCAAAGGCCCCACTTCTTTTTTTTCTTCTTCTTTATTGAAGGATACTTTACATATCATGCCTTTACTCCATTTTAAGTGTACAATTAAATGATTTTTAGTGAATTTACCAAGATGTACAGTTAATCACATAAATCAGTTTTAGAGGAATTCCTTCCCCCTATTGAGACCCGTAATTCCCTTCCCCGACTACTTTTCGAGCATGTCCCTCCCCTCCACAGTGATCACCACATCGCTCAGACCTGGGTTTACCCCCCACCCCCTGAATCCCTAGTGAACACCACCACCATTTGAGCACCATAGTGTTAGTCAGTACCAATTTGATGGCGAGTACATGTGGGGTCCATTCTTCCGATCTTGTGTCACCTCACTTTGAATAATGGGCTTAAGCTTAATCCAGGATAATATAAGCGGTGCTAGCTCACTGTCATTTCTTAAAATTGAGTAATATTCCATTGTAAACATATACCAAAGTTTAATAATCCACTCATGAATTGACGGGCACTTGGGTTGTT
>CAUYRT010058381.1:0-42757 GCA_963574885.1 Lepilemur ruficaudatus | reverse complement strand
TTATTAGGCTGAACAAAGTAAATGCAAAAGAAGCAATCCTCCGTGCAGCCAGACAAAAACAACAAATAAACTTCAAAGGCAGGCCTATCAGATTAACTGCAGATTTCTCAGCTGAAACCCTACAAGCCAGAAGGGACTGGGTACCTATCCTTAATCTTCTAAAACAGAATAAAGCCCAACCTAGAATTCTTTACCCAGCAAAATTAAGTTTCATCTATAAGGGAGAAATAAAGTCCTTCTCGGACAAGCATTCTCTGATGGAATTTGCAAAGACTAGACCAGCCCTACAGGAAGTTCTTAGACCGGCCTTTCACACTGAACATGGCAGTAGGCACTCTTCAGAATAAAATCCTCAAAGAGTTTCAAGGCTAGAACTTGAACTACAGGATGGCGCAAAGAGCATATTTATTTTTTATTTTTTAAAAGACTATTCATTTCTCCAAAGCAAAATGCCTAATCCTCTTATGCTATGTTCCTCAAACTATGTCTATAGTTTATATTTTCTACACCCACTATTATATTTATCTTTCTAATTTTTTTCTCATTTTTCTCATTTTATTTATTTTTTAATAGAAAATAATTTAAGTTAAAAATAAGAGAAAAACTAAATGATCGAAGTCATAGAGATGGCTCTGTACACATTTTGTCTTTTTTTATTTTATGTATTTTCCCTCTTTTCATATTTCTACTTGCCTAGTATTTCAAATAAAGTATCAAAGAGGCAGGACCTCAAATCATAGACTAAGGCATAAGAAATATAGATTCAGAGACAATACACTTTATACTCCAAGTGCAGTTGACAAGGAGACCTGTTGGTCAGACCAAGATGAAATGATACACGTGTCAAAATGACCTGGAAAATAAGGCAAACTCATCTATAAACCATTTCTGGCATTTCTGGAGGTCACGTACTAACCATCACACACCTTGTCTCACTGTAAATGACGTCTTTGAAATAGCATTGTTTGGCACCTTTGCACATCAGGGAAAGAATAATTCTGAGAATTCTATTAGCTTCAAAGGACTCATATCATAAATGCATATTTCAAAGGACATGGTGTTCAGGTCAAAGTGGCATAAAAAATGGAAAGCTGTCAAATAATCTTTCAAGAGTATATAGAAATCCAAGCATCAATCTTACTTCAGTTCCTAGGATTCTGAATCAATTTTTCAATGCAGGCTATTGATCCATTTTAAGAAAAAAAAAATCTCACAAAAATATTACATTGACTTTTATGCCATAAACTTTTAAAATATACAATTTGGACATACTTTTGAGGTATTTATGTTTATTTATATAGTACCTGGTTCTAACAGTTTCCAGACAAATTATGGATTTAATCTCATTAAATGTATGCTAAACATTCTGTGTTGCATGACACTTGGCTATTCTTCACTCAGATTTTAAATAACTGATATACACAAACGCAGTACAAGATAATAGACAAATGTACAAGATTAGACATTAAAATTATGGTTTGTATATATGTGTGTCTGTTAATCTGATCTGCAGTAATACAATAATGTCTTAATCATCCAACATAGCTTAGGAGTAACTATTTAGGGGAAATTAAATGAGATCTTTCAATAGTCACTTACTTTTGTTTCCATACACTCTGAGAGCAATTTGTCAATATTTCTGTGGCTGAATAAACAATAATAATGAAATAATTTAATTTTCTTGAAAAATTGGTATGTAATCAGCTCATATTTTTTTTATTTTAGGGCACATTCTGGAACCAATTTTTTTATTTCAAAATAACAGCAACAAAAAACTAACTAACTCACCTAACTCCATCGAGAATGGGCTTTATCAAAAAGGCCCCAGACAACAAATGCTGATCTGAATGTGGAGAGATAGGAATACTCGCACACTGCTTGTGGGACTGCAAATTAGTACAACCCCTGTGGAAAGTAATTTGGAGATATCTCAAAGAACTAAAAATAGAAATACCATTGGATCCAGCAATCCCACTACTAGGCATCTACCCAAAGCAAAAGAAGACATTCGATAATAAATACATCTGCACTCAAATGTTTATGGCAGCACAATTCACAATACCAAAGATGTGGAAACAAACCAAGGGTCCAGCGATACATGACTGGATTAATAAAATGTGGTATATGTATACCATGGAATACTACTCAAGTACAAAACAATTGTGATTTAGCACCTCTTATATTATCCTGAATAGAGCTTGAGCCCATCTTTTAAAGTGAAGTATCACAAAAATGGAAAGATAAGCACCGCGTGTACTCACCATCAAATTGGTACTAACTGATCAACACTAAGTTGCTCACATGAAAGTAACATTCATCAGTGCCAGTCAGGTGGGAGGGAGGTAGTAGAGGTGAGAAAACTCACAACTAATGGGTGCGAAGCACACTGCATGGTGGAAGAGCACACTTGCAGCTCCGGCTTGGGCGAGGCAAAGGCGCTGTATGTAACCAAAATATTTAAACCCACATAATATTCTGAAAGTAAAAAACATAAAAATAAAATAAAAACCAACTTAATAACTTTTGGGGGGTATTATGATTTTTCAAAGCTTAAAATGCATTATTTCATGTATTGCTTCATATAAAATAAATAAATGTATGAAAAATTGAAGTAAACTCTTCCTCATTTTTAAAAATTTGTATTGGAAATCTCTATTCTCACCAATCCAGTATCTGTTCCATCTTCTTATTTTACAATAAGAATAACTTTTTATTTCACTTTAGAAAATGTCCTTTCCTTTATTTTGGGTATTTATTTGGGGCTCTTAGTCAACGTGCTATTTTTTTTCTTACTTATTTATTTTTATTTCAGCATATTATGGGTGTACAAATGTTAAGGTTATGTATATTGTCAACGTGCTCTTTCTAGGCAAATGTGGACTTTGGATCTGAGTTATGTTATTTGACCTCTTTAGCGTAAAACACACTCTTATATTATTAAATAATTGATATAACTATTAAAAAATAAAAAGAGAAAGGGAGATAAGGCATAAATGCAGAATGATAGTGACAATAGTAGAAATTCTACATATATTAAAAGAATATTAAAAATGTTAATTTTGCATGATGAAATGTAATAGTTTGATAAAATGGATACATTTCTAGAAAAACACAGAAACTTTTCTTGTTAGTGAAACTGCAACAAGAAAAGAACCAGGAAATATGAATAGTGCCACATCATATACATACACACACACACACACACACACACACACACACACACTGCTTGTGAATGTGTAATCAACAATTCAAATAAAAAATGAACTTTATAAAATATGTTATAGAATATAATTAAATAAAATATAGATATAGATCTATTAAAAGATTTACAAGACCTTTGCACTGAGGAGAATAAAATATTATGCAAAATTAAAGAAGACTTGGCCAGGCCTTATGGCTCACACCTGTAATCCTAGCATTCTGGGAGGCTGAGGCAGGAGGATCACTCAAGCTGAGGTATTCAATACCAGCCTGAGCAGAAGCGAGACCCCATCTTTATTAAAAATAGAAAAAATTGGCTGGGTCTGGTGGCATGCGCCTGTAGTCCCAGCTACTTGAGAGGCTGAGGCAGGTGGCTCCCTTGAGCCCAGGAGTTTGAGGTTGCAGTGAGCTATGATGACGCCACTCTAGCTGGGGCAACAGAGTGAGACTCTGTCTCCACAAAAATCATAAAAAAAACACCCCAAAAAATCATTAAAGAAGAACTAATAAATGGAAAGATATCCCAAATTCATGATTGGAAGACTAAACATTGTAAAGAGGTTAGTTAAACCCGAATTGATTTACTCATTCATTGCTATCTCGACCAAATCCCAATAGCTTATTTGTGGAAATTGAGCAGTAGTTTCTTTATGGAAATTCAAAGGTCAATAATAATCAAGACTATATTGATGAAGAATAAATTAGTGTAAGTACAGTAATAAATACAAACATTTATTCTGATAAAATAAAGACATTATACCATTAGCTGAAATAGGCTAATACAGTAAAATTGAAATTTAAGAAACAAATCCAAACATGTTTACCCAATTTATGACAAAGTTGCTGATTTTATGAGTGAATTTACTTTATAAGTTTCCATTGAGCTACATAGTTATGAGTCATATCTATTTCTTTATACATGTTTGTTAGGTTCCCAAGTTTTCCCCACTTTTTTCTCTGTCATGAACAAAAAACACAGTGCCTTGACCACTCTGTAACACGGTGCATGTTTTCCCCTGTAGGCTTGAATCCAAGCTGGGACTTTGAACATTCCCAGGCACCGATAAAGGGATTTAGGTTGTTTCCCGAAACAATAAAAGAAACTGGCCCCATCCCAAGCCAAATTCCTTTAAACCCTCATGTGAACTCTGTAACCTCACCTCAGATGAAACAATGTTAGACTCCAATAAAATGCTTTTTCAATTGTGTACTTTATCTCTCTATCCCTAATCTTCTTTCCTTTCAAGATTTTTATTTTGGTGAGAAACAAGTCCACCAGCTGATTAATTGTGGGGAATCTCCTTCATTATTCTGAAGCTCATAGAAATAAACTTATAAATAAATAAATAGAGGGTAATTTTTACTAAATTACTAAATCATCTTCTACTTTCTATTTTTATTTCTGTCAGCTGCAAGATTTGAAACAGAGATATACCACCATTTATTTGCAATAATCAAACTTTCTCTTCTTCCTTCTTTCCTTCCTTCCTTCCTCCCTTCCTTCCTTCCTTCCTTCCTTCCTTCCTTCCTTCCTTCCTTCCTTCCTTCCTTCCTTCCTTCCTTCCTTCCTTCCTCTCTTTCTTTCTTTCTTTCTTTCTTTCTTTCTTTCTTTCTTTCTTTCTTTCTTTCTTTCTTTCTCTCTGTCTTTTTCCTAAATTGAGAATAGGAACATTACTGTGTTCTCATAAGTGTATGTTAGAGAAATTAGTTGTCTTTAACAGCAGAAGTCATAGTTGTTATAGAACACCTGTGATAACATTAAAACTGTATATATTTTTAGTAGGATAATGGTCTACGTTGAATCAGTATGCTGTACTCCAACTTAAATCCCTGGGATATACTCTGTGTAAACCAGCAAACTGTGCCAAATATGATTTTCAGAAAATTATAACTCCTATAACAACCAAAGATTTTTCATTCACATAACATTTAGAAAAAATGACACATGTTCGCAAGCTCTTTCAAGGCTATGGGGGAGAAAGGCCATATTGGCAGCACTGATCAGTATTGTCCTTTTGTGAAGGGAATATTTTGATATGAACCAAGTCAACTATAATCAACCTCATGAAAAAAATCAGTTTATTATGTATTCCTAGCACATATTCTGTACATCCTGTTTTCCACGTTGTATTTGTTTTATCTTGTTGTTTTGTACCTGGCATTGTTGCAGCTACTGATTTTGTTATTGTTACTATTTTTATTGTTGCATTTTATTTTCTGTTTGCTTTTTAAGATAGAGATCCCTAAAGTATATAAGATATGAAATCATAAAATGTGTTTCTTTATATTCAGAAAGAATTGGTCTGCTTTAAACATTGACCTGGTGGTAATAATCGGAGTATTTTTCCAATATAAAATAAAAACGTTGGCATAATTAGTCTTTTTCAAAAACACATCTGAGTTTTTAGGCATATTTTTTACTGATTTGATGCTTAACACACAATGTTTGTGAATTAGAATGGACAATGAATTTATTTTCTAATCATAAAAATTTCTCTATGCCAAATATCAATATGGTGGATAGTCCGGACTATTAATTTATGTCTTCATTCCCAATTGATATTTCTTTATAATGGCTTTAATGATTATGTGATTCATAATTCATCTATTTGAAATATTTGAGTAAAAAACTTTATTTTTAAAGTATTGATTTCCATAATATATTGTTAAGTAAGTTTATTTTACACTTATATGAAATTAAAGATAATTTTATGTAAGTCATAAAATTTCAAACAGTACAAAAAGATGGACAGCACAAAGCAATATCCCTTAATCTCCATATCCCAGTTCCTATCCTCCAAGGATACCACTGTTAACCAGTTTTTTATTAACACATACAAAAACATATATAGAAGACTAGATAGGCAAATATGTGGATATATAGGTAGATATTATATGTATTTAATTATATTTAGTTCTGCTTTAAAGATTGCAATAATTCTTAATTTTTCTGTTATAAAGCATTTCATATAATTCACTATTTTGAATAGTCCTCAGTCACAATACATATTGCTAAAGTCGTCAATTAGTCCTTAAAAATATTGCCTATTAATAAATGATTTAATAGACAAGTTTAACTAGTAATATTAATATAACTTGTATTCCCCTGAAAAATACTGTGTCTACTTACAATTAATGATTTATTCACCCGTAAAATATTAACTTGTTCAATAAAAGTATCTTTTAATACAAATTTGTGAAATATAAAAAGTATAAAATAAGTCGTAATATTGAGTTCTTAAGCTAAGTACATTTTCTCCATCATGACTTCACTAATTTTAATACAGTCATGTGTTACTTAATGATAGGGGATATGTTCTGACAAATGCATCATTAGGTGACTTCATCATTTTATCAACATCATAGAGTGTACTTATACAAAGTTAGATGGTAGCCTGCCACATACCAAAGCTATATGGTGTAGCTAACTGCTCTTAGACTATAAACCTGTACAGTAACAGCATGTTACTGTACTGAATATTATATGCAACTATAGTGAAATGATATTTTTATATCTACATATATTTAAACATAGAAGTGGTACAGTAAAAATATAGTATAATAGTTAAAAATGGTAAAACAGTATTAGTCACTTATCATGAATAGAGATTGCAGGACTGGAATTTGGTCTGGATGAGTCAGTGTATGAGTAGGAGTAAATGTGAAGGCCTAAGACATTATTGTACACTGTTGTAGACTTTATAAATACTTTACACGTAGGCTACATTGAATTTATAAAAATAGTTTTCGTTCTTCAATAATAAATTAACCTTAACTTTCTATAACTTTTTTATTTTATAAGCTTTTTTAAAACTTTTTTTCTTTTGTAATAAAACTTGGCCATAAATACAAACACATTGTACAGCTGTGGAAAATATTTTCTGTATATCCTTTTTCTGTTTTTTTTTAAATTTTAAACATTTTTTAAAAAACTAAAACATAAAAACACACATGTGGCTTGGTCTACACAAAATCAGGATCATTGCTATCGTTGCCTTCCACCTCCATACCTTCTTCCGCCAAAAGTTTCTCAGGAGCAATAATAGGCATGGAGCTGTCATCTCCTATGATAACAATTCCTTCTTCTGGAATACCTCCTGGAGGACCTGCCTGAGATTGTTTTATAGTTAGATTTGTTTTTTGTAAGTAGAAGTAGTAAACTCTAAAATAATTATAATATTTATTATAGTCAATACATAAACCAGTAACATAGTCCCATATTATCATCATACAGTATTATGTACTATTTATGATTATATGTACTATTCTTTTTTACATGCCTGGTGGTGCAGTAGGTTTGCTTCCATCAGCATCATCACAAACACATAATTAACACATTGTACTACAACATCATTAAGGAATAAAAATTTTTCAGCTCCATTATAATCTTATATGACAGCCAAACCAAGATTATGTGGTATATGACTATATTATTTTCATAGAAACAAGTTTTAGCCATATGCATGTACATTTATTTGAAAACATAATTGATTAAAATTAAGATAGTATATCAATATTTAATAACACTTGGAGAAGCAAAACAATTGAAAAACACTTTCGAATATGCTAAATTTAATAGCTTTTCATGCTTTTTTCCTACTGACCACACTTTAAAATATCAAGAAAGAATTCAAAATCCCTATTTAATTTCCTTCTATAAAATTGTCACATTTTCTTATTATAATATGTGGGTGTAATTTCTCAAAATATTACAATCATAGGGTATTCTTGAAACAAAGAAATTCTACTGAACTTTTTCTTGATTAATATTGTATCTGTAGCAGGATGTGTCTAGAACAGAACTTTGACTCTTATAATGGAAAACTTTACCTGTTCATAAGTAATTTTCTGTTTTTCTCTAGAAAGGTAATTCATTTGAGAAGGTAAATTACTTTAAGTTGTGCCATTTAATAGTTTTTGTGATATTATGCTATATTAGCCAATTAGTAAACATGAAATAAAGATTAAATAAGATGTATAACCTAAATATACAATAATTTTTCAAGGATTTTTCATTAGATAAAAATTATGGGGAGAAATAGAACAGTTCCTTATGCTCTAACATGCATGTGTGCATACATTGTCAACATGTTCTGTCCCTGGGCTTTGTGCATATAGACTCATACTTTAATATTAAGGAGAAATAAGGAAAAGCTTAAATAATCCACAATTTCTAATGAGCTAAAAATAAATGGATATATTTTTGTCTTCATTCCTTTTAACTTGTTCATTAATGATTACTAATAAAAGATAGAAACTTTGGATGAAATGAATGCATTTAGTCTTCTCTCTTATCTTAGAGAAAATAGTAATATAAGCATTTTACTTTGTGCTGTTTCAAGAACTACAAATGGGTTTTATTGATAATTTCTCAACTTCTGATTATTTAATCAAAAAGCTTCATAGTTTCACAATAAAAAGTCAATTCGTTCCCTTGCCCAAAGTAACTTTCTTGAAAACATCTTATATTAAATGTTTAAACATCAACTTTCTAGAAATAATTTATAGTGCAATTATAATATAATAATGTAATACAATTTAAAATATAAGAGGCCAAATTTTATTCATATTTCCCAGGGTTTTCAAATTTATTTTTGAGGAAACCCATGGTGCTGAAAGGTGTGTGGGAGAAGAGTCATTTTTTCAGTCATATACACACATTAAACTACACCATTATTACAAAGGTATTCTTTTATTTCTGACTACTGAAATTTATAATCTGTATTTAATCTATAATATCAAATATTTGCTTTCTAGGTATATATATTAGAAGGTATGTATGTGATCAAAATTATTACCTCTCCCCTCACACAGGCATGCACATGACATCCTTTGATGAGGATTATTTGAAAGATAATACTTTAATTTCTCTACATCAGAGTTTGTTAACCCAAATAACTCTAACAGCCACTCAGAAAATATAGATGGGTAAAGTAGGTTACATTCAGGATGATAAACTGCAAATGGATCTCTTCCAAGTGGGAGAGGGTATATCCTACAACTGAATAGGAGTATCAAATAGATGCTTCCTATTATAAGTAATCATAATCTGACTCAAATGACCTAAGTAATGTACTTCATGTGATAGCAAGTCTAGCTAGAGAGTTAGTATCAGTGTCAGTGTTGTCAAGGATCTGTTCGATTTTTCCCAGTTAGTCCCTGTTGTCTCTTTGTTGGCACTGTGGCATCCTTCATGATAATGCGTAGCTCCTTTTCATGCCCAGAATGAGAGAGAGAGAAAGAGAGAGAGAGAGAGAGAGAGAGAGAGAGAGAGAGAGAGAGAGAGAGAGAGACAGAGAGACAGAGAGAGAGAGAGAGAGAGAGAGAGGAGAGAGAGAGAGAGAGAGAATATGAATCCCTACAAGGCTTGAATAAAAGTTGTTTTTTCTTTGTCTTGGTTCACTTCAAGCCACATGCCTATTTTCTGGCTAAAACAATCCTCAGGTGTATTAGTCCCTTTGGCTGCTATAATAAAATATCAGACACTGGGTAGTTTATGCACAACAGAAATTTATTGCTTACAGTTCTAGAGGCTGAAAAGTCCAAGGTCAAGGCACTAGCAGATTCAGTGTGTGCAATCTGCTCACTTCCTCATGGAAGGTGCCTTTTGTTTTTGTCTTCACAATGCAGAGGGCAAGGAAACTCTCTGGAGCTTCTTTTATAATCATGCTAATCCTGTTCTTAAGGATGCTGCCTTCATGACCTACACCTTCTCAAAGTCTCCACTGCTTAATACTACGGGGCTTAGGATTTCAACATATGAATTTTGGGAGACAGAAACATTTAGACCATAGCACCAGGTGAGTATTATTTGTTGACAGGTTTTAGCTGAGTTTTCTCAATCAGTCACTCTCAAGATAGACCTGATTAGCATGATAGATCAGAGCTAATTAGGACCCGCTTCTTGAAATGAATAAAGGGTCAACTCTCTTGAGTTCCATAAATTTCATAGACAAAGTTTGTCTATCTAATTTAAAGTAAAATTCAGTTGTAAATAAAAAAAAATAGCTGATGATCAAAGTAGAGTGCCTACAAACGGGGTATTGATATTCACTTCCAGGTTTTGCAGGATCTCAGACTCAGGGTTGTCAAAACTTTCTTATATTTTAAGTAAAGCTGAAAATCTCTGTTGTTATGTATTAACAAAGTGTTTCAATGGGGGAAATAAATCAAATTTGAAGTATCATGCAGGGAAAACAAAATTAACTTCAAGACCAATTCAGCATGTGGAGCAACTGGTTTGAAGCTTGTATTTTACGTCTGAAATAATCCAAAAGCTATTATTAAATTATTTCAGAGCATGTACTACAGTAATTTTTTATACCCACTTCTTGAAAATTAGTAGAAGTTAGAGGTCATGGCTATAAATATGAGAGAAATATTGAGTAGCCATATCTCACATTAAATTTTTTTTATGTATGAATGTAGGGAAGGAGGGTAATATTTTGGAGGGGTGATAAGAGAACAATGAGGGATAGATACAGATTCAATATTTTGAAGTCTTTTCCAGACCACCAAGTAAATAAGTAAATGTAAAAGTAGGAAATGGAATAGTTGAACAGGAGAATAGATATAACTTCATGAAACAGAAAAAATTCAAATAGACAGATAGTGGAGATCATATGCAAGAAAGTATATATGAACAAAAATATAATAAAGAGCTCTTTAAGTAGTTAAAATATTACGCATTTTAAAAAAAATTGAAAGAAAGAAAACTCAGGTCAGAAATAATGTCCTTACCCATACAGTGTGCTAGTAATTTTCAAGGGTTTCCTCTAGGCATATATTTGTGTATATTTTACATATGTTATTACATATGACTATGAATAGAAATAAAATTATATGTAATGCTTTTAAGTTTTAACATGAATGGCTCATAAATATTTTTTCAAATGTTTTGTAATGGTACAAATATTCAAGAAGATTTTAGGTGCTTTAATTTAACCATGTCTATTAGACATTTAAAATGTCTTAAATATATTGATGTTACGTATTTTTTAAGAAACATCCTTGCTAAAGGCTTCAATCTTTATCTTGCACTATTTCCTTATTATGCTGTATAGAAGTTGAAATACTAGATGAAAGAGAGGTAAGACATTTTAAGATCTCTTGATAAACACTGCCAATTATTCAAGAAATAAATATAAATCTAATAGTTGTGTATATTTATAGGGTACATGCGATGTTTGGATATAGGCACATGATGTGTATTAATCAAATCAGGATAGCTGGGGTATTATGTACCCATAATTAAAAATAAAAAAGAAATAAATATATATCTATATTCCAATCAGAAGAACATGTAAATCCTCGTTTTACTTTACCCTAACAACATGTTGCCATTATACTTCTAATCATGTCTCATTTGACACATTTTAAAGTGGCGTCATATTTTAATTAGCAGCTGTTTGATATGTGATGTGTGAGGTTAGCTTTTTGTCCATATGGTTATTGGATAATTATACTTTGTGTTATTTTTCACCTTGTGTCCTCTATCCATTTTTCTAATGGATAATTCATATTTTAATTTTTCAACATTTGCATATTTTATATATCAAAGGTCTGTGTTATTGCAACAAATATGTATCCAGTGACTAAAATGAAATGATGGTTAGAATCTAGTATTGCCAAAAATGTGGCACAACTTCAATTCTCATACTTTACTGGTAGAAATAAAAAACGAAACCACCACTTAGGGAAACAGTTTGGCAGTTTCTTCTAACGTCAACCTTATTCTATAACATAGCCATGGTTTATGCAAGAGAAATTAAAATGTTTGTTCATAAAACATGTTGCATAAAAATCTTAAGCATTGTTAAGTAATGTTAAGTAGCATTATTCATAATAGTCAACAACTATTCAGCTATAAAAAACAATGGTGATATAGCACCTCTTGTATTTTCCTGTATAGAGCTGGAATCTATTCTACTAAGTGAAGTATCCCAAGAATGGAAAAATAAGCACCACATGTACTCACCAGCAAATTGGTTTCACTGATCAACACCTAAGTGTACATATAGGAATAACATTTATCCAGCATCAGGCAGATGGGAGGGGGGATGAGGGGATGAGTATATACATACATAATGAGTATGATGCGCACTGTCTGGGGGATAGACACGCTTGAAGCTCTGACTCTGGAGGGGAAAGCGGAGGGAAGACAACACATGTAAGCTAAACATTTGTACCCCCATAGTATGCTGAAAAAAAAAAAAAACTAGAAGCAGCCTCTTGAGTGTAGATACAAACTGTAGTATACCTATAAAATAATCCACAGAAATCTTGGGGAACTAATATGGGTGACTTCTTCCTTCACAGTTTGTGACCTATTCCCCCATTTTTGAAGCTATTGAATAACATAAACTATATTTTAAATCCTCTTAGCTTGACCTGAATTTTTGTATTTTTCCCCTAACAACAACAACAACAAAAAAAATAGGGCACTACTCAGGAATAAAAAAAGCACTAAAAATTAAAGTAGAATAAATGAATTTCTTAGATATACTTTTAAATTAAAGGTGCTTGATACAGAAGAGCACATTTGTATGATTACATTTTCGAGAAGTTCATGCAGAATAAAACTAATGTAAATCACAACTCTGGATGCTTCTCAAGTGTGGGACTTGACTTCT
This sequence comes from Lepilemur ruficaudatus, assembly GCA_963574885.1. Lineage (NCBI taxonomy): Eukaryota > Metazoa > Chordata > Mammalia > Primates > Lepilemuridae > Lepilemur > Lepilemur ruficaudatus. The sequence continues at coordinate 29,924 of CAUYRT010058381.1, read as the reverse complement.
AAAGAGGCAAAAGTGAACTTTGAGGTGATACAGATATTCTAATCTTGACTTCAGTGTGGACTATGTGGGTATATGTATTTGTCACAATGCATCGAAATGTAGCTTAAGATCTATGCATTGTCTTACATAATTATAATTATAAATTGTAAAATATGAATTATAAATGATACAAATTCAAATTAAATTTCACAAAGAAAAAAATTTCTTTTGTTCTTTAGACCAGAAATATCTGAAAAATATGGAGGAAGGCAGGATTCTTCCTGATTCTAGCATTTAGAAAACCTGTTTCAGAAAATTTTACAGTTCTTCAGTACATTTATAGTTACTATGTCTTCTAAGTGTCTCCTCTTGAAAGAAATGCACCACGAGAATATTTTAAAGAGACAAATATATAAATAAAGGATTGGGAAGCATACCTCACTTAATCCGTATTTCCTCTTTCTAGTTTTACTTAAAATTTTATCATTAACATGGTACATCCTTGATAAGTAGCATGAACTATATCCAGGGAATAATATTGGTTATCTCAGTGTAGTTTGACATAATATTATATATCACAAATTTCAATCATTTTACTCTTTTTTTAGATTAGTTATACAGCCATAATTAAAATTTTGTGACTAATTATACAATTTCAAGCTTACTCTAACTCATGTCTTACATCATGAAAGCATGAAAATATTATAAAATTTACTTGATATTAAACAGGACTCTATTGAAAATGCCTATTACAGTAGAATATTTTAAAACTTAAAAACAAATTACTTGAGGAATAAACACTATTTGTTTTTAACCTCTTATTTTTTGGATGTCCTAATTTTGATCCTTATAATATCAAATTGTAATGCATGTTCTCTTTTACATTTTGTATTTTTTCCAATGTTAATATATTAATATATGTTCAAATTATCTTACAGTTTTCCTGCTATGAATTTTTGTGTTTGTCATTATCTAATAATCAAGTCTTTTCTATTCAGACACCCACAGATTAATACATATAACTCACATTATTACTGTTTTTTGTTGTTAATTATGATGAAATATTTCATAACACTTCTATTTGCAAGTATACACAGTCACATTGTTCCAAGAAAATATAAGAAAAGGAAAAGAATAGGCATATTGTACTGTGTCAGGTTTCTAACAAAAAGGACAGATACACTCAAACTGTCAATAATTTAATAAAGGACTGTTTTCAACTTTGTGGACAAAGTCTAGAGAATACAGCATGGAGGATGCAGTAGACAGGAGGAAAGATGATTACCTGTATTTTGAAGGAGCAAAGAAATCATGCAGCTACTAAAACTTAGAGAAATTGTCTGAAAGGAGAAGGGCATGGCCAGTCTCAGGCAACATGCTTGGTAGAGATTCCTGGGAAGAAATACTCTAGTTTCAATCTCTGATCTCTGCAGACTCCAGTGAAGCAAACCCAACTGGAATGCAGAGGACATGGAGTCCTTTGATGTTGCCCGTAACATTTAGCTTCCCACCGCACTGAGCAAGGTGGAGAGAGATGGAGAGTAAATAAGATGCAGCAAATAGAAGATATTTAATCCCTTTTTTCCCTCAATTTAAAAAGTATTAGTTCTGTTTTCATCCCCAATCATTTCTCAGTTCAAATTCATTTATATTACATAAATTGGATATGAAAATAGAGTAGTCTTTCCATTAATGCAATTTCATTCACTTGAATTTCTAATTAACTTACACTGAAAATCTGTTTTTTTTTTCTTTTGAAGAAACATTTCAGTTTTGTTAAAACAGCTCATATACAAACATTCATGACATGTAACACATAGACTCCACCATTTTTCTATATTTGGGAAGGATCAAATTTATGTGAGGTTAATGAAAACTATTTTTTGTCAGCTTATACTCTCACAAAAAACTCAAAATAAAAATGATGGGCCTTCTATGATAGACAACTCTACAATGTAGTTTATGAACCAAATGATTAAGCAATTGTCATTTTCTAATAACTCTCTCTGCAAGAAAAATAAGAACTTCAATCTCCTTTGTTTGAGAATAGGGGATGAATGGAAGACAAGAGCGAATCACCATTATACCCATATTCAATTTATTAAAGACTTCTATACTTTTAATTCAAGATGTTTTTGTACCTTTCCTTTCTACTTTTATGTATTAACTTCGTAACTAAAAAGTTATGAGAAACAATGAGAAAAGCATATCTTGGATTATTATTTTACTTTATGAATCTATAAGAGATTGAAATATACAAATAATGTAACATTTAAAAATTACAAAATAATCTGGGGAAATTATGAATCCCAACTTTTCTAACATGATTTTCAGTAGCAGTTTACATATTAATATTTAATGTGATAAATTTTCAAAAAGTTCTTTAGATATTCCTTGAAAAATAATATTTTTTCACACAGAAATAAAATAAACCATTGCTCTTGATGAGTCTTTTGAGATGTAGCTTAGCAGATATACATCATGCTAAAACTTTCTCAGACTATGAACAAAGTTTAGAAATAAGTCAATTGAATAAAGAACTTACTAATTGGCACACAGAAACAGTGTAAAAACCTATAATTGTGTATAAGAATCTAGTAAAATATATGGAAAATTAATAATAGCAATTCATAAATGTATTAGATATTGGCTGAAGTATGTTCTTGGTACACATTACAGAAAAATAGCTAATTTAACAATACTAGCATTCATTCATCATATATCCATGTATACATTCACCACACCCACAGAGCAGATTTCCAAATATATTTATTACAGTATCTAATTGTGTAGTTAGAATTTGAGTGCCATCTTGCTGTATGGCACTTTCCTTAGTTTGAATGCTAGTAGCCCATCTGTGTCTCACTCATATTCTCTCTTGCTGTCATTAATTTGTAGTATGTTTAGCAGTGACTGGCAAAAATGATAGTGCTCAAAGGGCTACAACACTTCTGAGGAAGAGTATCACATTAAACATCAAAAATGAAAACTTTATGGTGGCTTGAAATGGGTGAGCACCTGAAAGATAACCCAGCGTGAAGGTATGATAAGTCTTGAAAATTGGTTAGAACAGAATTGGTGACAGTTTTTGAAACAGTCATCTGTAAATAGGAAAAACTAGCGGAAAGCATACCAGCACTGCAGGGATTACATTGCTAAAGGGACATAAATTGTTATTAGCCATTCATGTTGTTAGGAACACATCACCACAGGTGCTATGCTGAGATTTCACATATAACTGAATTTAATTAGCACTTATTTTAAGTAAGATGACACAGTCACTTACAGAGAGGGGCTGTATTTCATAAAACAGACACATTCTACTAGTGGAAGATAGTTATACCCAACAGAATTTGCCACTTGTCATACTGAATAAAATGTATTGAAATGTTTTTCAAAATAAATCTGATATACATTTTATATCTTATACCCCTCCCCCATTGTCTGGGTCAATGACCTTTACAAACTAGTCTTTACAAACTAGAATACTCATTTTTTATGTAAATATTATTTACACTTTGTTCTTTGTAGTTAGTGTCAACCTCTTTTCTTCTGTTGATAATCCCCTCAATGACAGCTTTTAAATCCATCAGCCAAATAAAACCCACTTTTTTCCTGATGTTTCCTTACATCACATCTATTATGTGTTATAAATCAGTAGTTACTGAAACCCGGAAAATAAGTATATTCTTATATTTGGTGTAATAAACCCAGAAAAAAAGATGATTCTTGTAATATCATAAAATTTCCATTTTATATTTATATCTTATCATCCATCAAAGACTCCTGTTGTGTTCTTCGGACCATGTGTTGAAAAATTTGCACATCTTTTTGCTTATTGCTTACTACTGTGCACATAGTGTACACTCACAAGTATTAGTCTCAATAATAATTTAAAGTGCTTTGGAAGGCAATAGTCTAGGGAAGGATTTGGAGTTGGATATAATTGAGAGGATTTAAATAATGGCAAAATGAAAAACTAAAAAGAGTAGGAAATGGTTTTGTATACCGAAGATAAAAACTATCATTGAGTTTTTAATCTTCAAATTCTAAAACACTATATACATTTGATTCATTTTTGAAGAGGAAAACTGATATTATAGCAGTTGAAAATTGGAGGAGAAAAAGGTAATACAAATAAGCTTCCCGATCTGCAATACCTTTTTGAATCTAGCCTGGAAGAGCAATCTCTGGGAATTCAGTGAAATGTTAGAACAAATGGCTCAGAGTAGATGTGCCATCTGTCCTTTCTCACCAGTCCATGTTTGTTGGTACAAGTTTATTTTCCTTCTAGATTCTCCTGTTTATTGTCACCAATTAACATTTCATTAATACTGTGATTCAAGAATTTTCTTCACTGCCATGTTCTCAGTCTATTTCTGGAGGAAATTGAAAGATGCTCTCCCAAGCTGCAAGGCAAAAAAAAAAAAAAAAAGGCAAAACAAAACAAATACAACTTTATAACCCACTTATCTTATCGTTCATAAGCCAGAAAGAGTTCATTCACAATTAAGAAAACAAAAGTGACATAATGCTGGATGAATGTTGACATAAGGACTTATATAGTTTATGAACTTGAATACAAAATTGAATATTAACAAGTACATACATTATGTTTTAATAATAGTCTCATAAAATAATCTGGACTCAGTATGTTTTTTATAGTTTTGAAAGGATTTCAAACACATAATTTGATACAAGTTCTGCTGTAATAAGAAAATGCAGTGTAATTCCCTTCCTATTAGAATATTATATCACAGCTTATAAGCCATGTATGTGGTTATTGGCATCAACTATTAGACTCCAAGACTTTGACATATGCATTGAGAACTTAGGCTCTGCCTGGGCTCCTCTCCGTCAGCCTTCAATCCATTCTCCCAAGCCTCACCCACCAACAGCAGGACCCTTTGCTAGCATCTAAGAACCTCACATGTCAACAGACATCTATGTTGTGCTGGTCAAATTATCTCTCCTGAAAACCTCTCATCGAAAGTTATACCTCAAACTTCACTTAGACTGTACATCCACAGAGGCCTACTTCCATCCTAATTGAACAACTAGCTTTTAATAATTGTAATCCAAACAAAATTGGAACTCACTCACTATTTGGTCAATGTACTTTGTCACAGTGCTTTCCCTGTAAGATTTGTTCTTATTATTCTCTTTCTCTTTGAGCATTATGGGAACAAAAAGATAGAATATCTTTGTATGGCAATATATCATGTAATTCACGAAACCATACTTTGATCATCTCCATATTTTAATCATACAAAATAGTAAGTGTGGTTTATTTTTATGGGATATTGAAATTATATTAAAATACATAATAAATTGTTACAAGTTATTTTATAAATTTCTCCATCAAATTCTCAAAAATGGTTAAAAGTAATATTTTTCACTATTTTTGGATGACAGAAATTTTTACAATTGTGGTGAGTGTTTTATTTAATAATAGGTAAAATCACATGGGAAAGGTGTTTTAAAAGATATTACTTGTCAATTTTGCATTATGGAATGCTCGAGGATGTAATAAAATTTGTACAATGATGAAAAATCAATCATGATAAGTTTATATGATAGAAATATTTTAATCATTGAAATATTATAATTAATATCATCCCAAATCCAAAATATATAAAAAACTAAGCCATACATATGTACAACTATATGTATGTTATTAGAAAAAAAATATTTCTTTAATACTTATTTTACTCTTTTCCAAAATGATCTATATTAACCTATAATTTAAAAATGGAAATTCTCAATTCAATCTTAATCCAATCCCTATGTATATGAAGAATCAGAAAATATTTGGAAAAAAATTATTAAGGTACAATCCTGTAGAATTGTTCTTAATTTGAACATATATTACCAAAACAGCATTTGGTTTAAAATTAATTATGTAAAAGTAGATACGCACTTAACAAATTTGGTAAATAATATTAGAAAGCACACAAAATAAAATAAATTTACATTTCATCCAATTTATAATTGCACTCCCACGAGAAGCCTTTTTGTAGACTTTGTGCATTTGTGTGCCTTTTTATGTGTTTTTACATAGTATTAATTTTCAACCTCTTTATATAAAATAGGACCAAAATGTTCTTTGACTTTTTATTTTCAGTTAAGAAGTTATATTTACCTTTTCTACATTGGTATGTTTATCTCTCATGCTTTTCACTGCAGTCCATCTATAGATGTATCAATCTCTTATTGATGGAAATTCAGGTAGTTTAAATATAAATCCATGCAATTAAAGCTCCTTGTAGAAAAAATTACTAGAATTGGGAATAAATAGTAAAGTAAATAAAGTAAAAGAAAAGGATCAATTATAGAATTTATTATAAAATATAAACACTTGGATTTGAGAAACTTTGCCAATATTTGAGGAAGTGATCAATGTGATCAAAGTTACATTTAAGGGACCAATTTTTGTGTTCTTTGTAAAATGAATTAATTAGAAAGGGCAATATTATTTTTTCTCTATCTCCTTTCCTTTTTGTTTCCATGTTTTGTTTCCTTCTTCCCTTCCTTCCTTCCTTCTTTCCTTCCCACCTTTTTTCCTTTCTCTAATCCTCATTGCCTCCTTTCCTCCTTCTCTTTCTCTCTCTCCTTTCTTTGACACTGTGCAGTTTTTTTAATTCAGTTCTATGTTATTTCACTGATGCTCTTATTTTATTATATTTGCATATTAAATATAATTTTATGTAATAAATATATAAATATATCTTTGTCAAGAAAAATAATAAATAGGAGGTTCTTCCCTAAAGGACACATGTCATTGCATCCAAATATTGAGACACTTGGATTGCAAATTTCACTTTCAAAATAAATTTGTAAATCTATTATTTATATAAATGATTTTATAGTTTTTATATACTATAAAAGAAAGCTAACATTAATTTTTAAGTAACTTCTTTAAAAATACTAAAAGTACAAATAACTAAAAATACAATAGCTGTAAAGATCATTGAAATAATTTAGGGGATTAATGTTATGAAAGAAAGTAAAATATACAATTATGTGAAAAATTTTAAAATAATTTACATGAGTAATCATCATTCATTGTCATAAATATGCAAGCCCTTCATAATAATTTTATGATCTTTTATACAATTATTTTGGTGTGGAAAACTCAGTTTATGTACTTTTACTGGATCAAAACTTTTCTACCTTCACCATTCAATACTCTTTTTGTTATTTTTGTTCTGCCTCAATTCTCAATGTCATGAATCAAAACGCTCCCTATTTTTGATCATGTATGTTAAAAACAATGCATTTTTAAGATTTTTGTTATATTTAGAAATCCAGAGTAAGTAATATTTTCCAAGAATCATCACCACAAAAGCAATGGCAAATTAGATCATGACATCATATATTAGAGGTAATTACAGGGAACAGATAAATTTGGAAAAGCATAGTTAATCAAGAGAACTATTTGTTTTGTATGCCACATGACTTTTTAAATAATATATAGGTACATATATATAAACTGTAAGCAGGTTTGGGACAACTGCATGAACTGGTGCCACTAACTGAACACATGACACCTGGGGAAGAACAAGTAGGGAATGAAAAATATTAACAATAGCTTTAGTTAGGATGTGTTGTTTGAGAAAAATTAAGCACAAGAAGGAAATATAAGGAAATGAAAATATAATAATTTTCAGAAATGAAGTAATATAATCATGTTGGTATTTTAGAATATTACCCTATAAAAATGAAAAGAATGAATTAGAGAAGGACAGTGATCCAAGTAAGAAGTTTTAAGGTTTTGGATCCAGGTGGCATAGGTAGAGACGGAATAGTTGACTATAGTGTATATGAAGATTGTTAATGAGGAAACCATAGCAAAGTTCTGTGAAGGGCTAAATATGAGCCATAAGAGAGATGGAAGGAGAGACTAAGGAGATGAAATGGTTAAAGAGAGAGCTTGAAGCAGAAAATGAGGTGCTCCCATTTGGCCCTCGTAGGTTTTAGATACCCATGGGGCAGTAGGTAGTACACATTTTGATTGCCAAAGAGATCCCCAGGCTAGAGATTTATTGTGTTTAATAGTTACTGTAATCTCTAGGGAAAAATTAAGTCAGTCAAGGAGCATGGATAGGTGGAGGGTCAAGAAAGCAGACTCAGATTTTTGAGCAACAAATCACCCTCTAGATAATGGTCAGAAAAAGGAGGGAATTGTGCCTTAGAAACCAATTGTTCAAAGAGTTTCCAATGTAAGCCAAAGGGGCAAATGCAGACAAACTATCTAAAATGTTAAAGCCAAAATATATATATATATGTATATATATATATATATACATATATCATTGCATTATGGAAATTGGAGGTTAGGGGTGGCTTTAGCAAACCAATTGCATTTGAGTAGTAGTGGAAGGATTCACATTTAATTTTAGTAATAAATTTAGCTATGAAGACAGGGGGTAAGGATGAAAGGGGCAGGAATAGGTAGGGGAGAACAGAGAAGAGAGAGACATTGATAAACTTCAAAATGACACAAGTAATTGAACATGTCTGTATTGTAAAACACAGAATCAATATATAACACTGAAGGAGGTTATTTCAACATGATATTTGAGATTCTGTAGTGAGAAAATTTCCACTTGTCTCATTTTGACATTCTTGCTACGCCAAATTGTGTTTGAGAGAGAGAGAGAGAGATTTTAACAAAACAATTATTTGTGTAGGAATTAACCACTTTAAGATGTATAATTAATACAATGTAATAGGTAGAATCATCTAATAGAACTACTTTTTTATTAGCAAGTAATTGAAACATAGTTTATACTGTAATTTTTCACTCTAAATGAAAGCACATTTCCTATGGTCAGTATCCCATATAATCTATGGAAGATACTTTGAGCTATTTAATATTGGCTACAGGATTTTATTGGTGGTGATAATTTTTATGACACAACTCAGTATAGATGGTTAAAAGTGACCATTTTGGAGACAGTAGTGAAATCATGAGGAAACATCTTGCAAGGCAAGAAAGAAAATGTGATACAACTGTATAAAACAATAATGTAAAATGTTTCTGGTCTTGTAGCTAAAAACCTTCCTATATCAGTAGATGATATTGGATGACATAAAGTCAATTAACTAATTAACACATTAATTAAACATCAAAATATATGTTTACACAGCCCTTTATTTCAAAGTATTTTCTTTTTATCCAAGAACTTATAGCATAAGATTCTATGTCAAGAAGCACACATTTGAAACCAAGATTTGACACAATATATTGATTATAATAGTTTCACAATTTTTCTTTAAAAGGAAGAATATGAGTGCTCATATTATAGATGATTTTTATTTTGAAGTAAATTATAGTTGAAAATATTAATGAATCTTTTAGTCTTTAAATAAATGAATACATTGCTTGCATTTTAAATCTGTTTAATTTGCTTTGATAATAATATTTATCCATGCACGTTTATTTAAAGAGCTATTAAACATCAATTTATTTTTTATTTTTTATTCTTTTTTTTATTTCAGCATATTATGGGGGTACAAATGTTTAGGTTACATATATTGCCTTTGCCCCATCCGAGTCAAAGCTTTAAGTGTGTTCTAAAAGCTATATTCCAGGTACTGAAGAAAATTAATGATAAAAATCTTCCTTTGAAATAGAAAAGTGAATGACTATGGCTAAATATTACTTTTAAAAGTCAGAAAACCTAAGTATGGCTTAAAACTTAAAATTCTACTTATTAAAATCAAATAAATAAAATCAACAAGGCTGCGTACTTGTCTGCTATACGACCTCAGGAAATTCATTAATATTTCTGTGCTTCAGCTTCCTCATCTTTAAAACAGAGATGAAAATAATACTAATTTCATGGAGTTGTTTTGACAAATGAGTTTGTCTCTCCTTTCTCCCTCTCTCTCTCTGTATCATCTCACCTCCCTCTATCTTAAAAATTCCCCGGAAAATGACAAGTTCTAAAGAAGTATTAACTACAATACATTATACATTAATTATTACTGTAATTTAAATTGGTATTAAGAACATTTCTAATGTTAAATCTGTATTGTATTCACTTTTATTCATGTTAACATTAAATTTGCCTTTCAATTTAAATGTGTTTTTTTCCATTTACATAACTATAATCCCTTCAGTACCACATATACTAAATTTTATGATTTCAAAAGGATAAAAAATCTATATAGAGTCAGTCTTCCTTAAATAAAATAGCACTTGGTTTTAACATATTTCTTTTTTAATATTTGTAAATAATTTTGAATGCCTTTTTTTGGACTTAAGGAAACAGAAATTAAAAAGTGACAAAATTATATGCAAAAATTTGTTTAGGAATGATTAAAAATGTAATGGAATAATTTTATTATTTGTTTATTTATTTTTTTGAGACAGTATCTTCCTCTGTCATCCAGGCTGGAGTACAGTGGCACAATCATAGCTCACTCCAGCCTTGAACTTGTGAGCTTAGGTGATTCTCCGGCCTCAGCCTTTGGAGTAGCTGGTGCTCCAGGCACATGCCACCATGCTCAATTAATTCTTTTTGAAATTTTTTATGGAGACAGAGTCTTGCTATATTACCCAGCTTGTCTCAAATCCCTAACCTCAAGCAATCTTCCTGCCTTGGCCTCACGAAGTTCTGGGTATGAGCTACTGCACCTGGCCTAGAAAATTTCATAATTTAAAAATGTTAAAAAATAAATTTTAAAAGTTTTAGAACCAATTTTAAATTTCCTTTAAATTTTAAGTTAAATTTTAGTGTAGATGAATTTAAATTACAGTATCAACTGACTGTATTTTAAGTTGACTCACAATGTTTGTGTGATCAAAGCAGTAAAATAAAATGTTATATAAAATAAAAATACTACACTTTTTCATTAATTTTGTTATATTTAATAAGTAATGAGAGCTCATAAAATTGCATATGTAGAAATTAAATTCCAAAACCTAAATGTCTTGAAATACCAGTGTGTATACATAGGCATCCTTATCTGCCAAAAGTAAGCGCTATTATTCCCATTGAATGGATTGGAAAATTGAAAACTTACATGGATAATAATTTTTCCATAGTCACATCATGGATAGATGGCAGTCAGGATTACAAGAGGCACAAAGTAAGTATCATAATCCTGCCTATTTCAATTCCACAATCATGGTATACTCCTAAAATAGATCTTTCTTCTCTCCTTCTCAGTCACTATGTATTTTTATATGCCGTGATCCACACACAAATGTGTTTCTGTTTTAATTCCTGGCCAAAATTCAATGTATTCATATTGAACATATTCAATATGAAAGGCTGTGATGTGGCAGAAATTTATAAAATATATGCCGAAGTGAGAAGAACCATGACACCTATTTTTTACTTCTCAAAAAAGATAAGTGATGACACCAAGTGAGACCAAGTGAGAATGGCTTAGTAAATGTGAAAATTGTTCAATGTTGCTAGGAGAAACTGTAAAGGGCAGACATCCGTGTTGACTTTTGATAAGAATTAAGCCATGGACTTCAGGTAATTGTAGTTTTCAAAGCTGTTTATATTTTTCATTGTTCATTTCAGTGGCTTGAAAAGTATGAAAATACACTGGGTCTTCAAGAAAAGTACAAAAATCTCTCATTCACACACACACAAAGAAATGTAAAAATAAGAGATGTAAAGGATGTAACAAATATTAAACAAAGGGCTAAAGTTGCAACAGTAATATCAAAAGGAATTTAAGACATAAATATAAAGAAGCTGTGTACACAAAAATAAAAGGAGCAATTCAATATAGATACCTATAGATTACTGTAATTCACCAAAACCGAGACATAACAGATTTTTAAGAAAGAGAGAGAACTCAGTGTTTAACGACGATAATGATGTATTACGTTGTATCATTATGTTAGGGAGGGTAGACATTGTGGACTTTTTCAATGTATTATTCACCAAGGATACAATATTTCAACTTTCCATAGAATACCTGGGAAGAGGAGCTCATTAATTCTGGATGGACAATTCAATACATTAAAGAACCTAAACAACTAATAACTTAAAGAAAGAAGGCTATAATAATCTATATGTTAATATTGGGATATAATATTTGCAATTGCATTTACATATTTTGAAAATCACTGATATTTTGGTAGTTACATGAAATAGAGTAAGTTGATGAACATTTTATATTTTTTCTCTTGTGAGAATATGTTGGTGAAAATTGTTCTGGTTTCTTCAATTTATTGCCATATATGTATTTTTAAACCAATGTTAATATATAATACATATTAATCAGTAATAATAAAATGCTGTTAATTAACTCAGCATAAACTATTAACTATATACTCTTAGTATTCTGTTAGAATTAACATTCTGTTTCTATTTTAAAGATACACAAGCAGATAAGTAGGAAAAAGAAAACCTAGAAGACTGTCAGGTTTACTTTTGTTTTTTGAATAAATTGTTTTTTTCTTCACTAAATAAACTTTCAGAATTTTTTCTCCTTGAGTTTTTATTTTCAAAAGGAATGTCGAATCAAGTATAAGTATCTGTCACTGAACTTAAAGAGCAAGCCACCTGGTGGAACTTCAACAAAGCAAAGAAAAGTGCAAAAATGCTAAATAGAAAAGGGCAGAGTTTCATCTGTGTTTTATTCCTTTTATAATTATGCTGTAAAGGAAATAAATCCTTTGACTATGCACCTTTTATTAAAATCACTGTAACATATTAAGGAATATCATATAAAGGCACACTTGAGGGAAATATATTCTATGTAGTTTCAATAAATATTTGATAATAGTATTTTATAATAGTAATGATAGTGGCTGGGCACTGTGGCTCACACCTATGATCCCAGTATTACCCAGGCCAAGGCTGGAGGATTGTTTGAGGCCAGGAGTTTGATCAACCTGACCAACATAGCAAGTGTGTTCCCTACAAAAAAAAAAAAGTAATGATTGGGGATATAGCTAAAATGCTTCCTGTAATACTCAGCTGGCTACTGGCTGAGGGCTGAAAACATTAAACACCACAGAATAGCTTGAGTGCTGCTATATCACCAGTCTTATATAGAGAATGAAGTTTTATAATCCATAATATAGTATAATCCATATATCCATATATGCATCCATATAGTATAATCCATAATATATCCATTAGTCCAAATATTTCAAGCTTTCTACTCTCCTGAAATACATAGTCTAAGAAGCATGATTTATGATACATAGTAAAATCTATTATGATGCCTATTTTGAACACTGGAAATATATACAATTTCAATGCTATTTGTTGTAAATATGTTTGGTGCCAACCCAGATTCCCTTTGCTGAGCAGATGTACCTATTTCCCCAGTTGTTCTAATGATTAGAATATATAAATATTATATTTACTATATATTTGTAATGTATTTATGTATTATATATAAAACTAAGTAAATTGTTTGAGTTATCACAACAAAAATTGTACTAAGAAAATTTAAACAAAGTAGATTTTTCTTAAGGCTATAGCAATAGGGGAGAGAAGTCTGAACTGAGTCTGGGCTCAAGTCACAGGAAATATAAGGCTGGAGAGTTTTTAAAATCTGGGGTAGAGATCTTAGGTCATCTGTGTTTGCTAATTGGCTTTATCCAAAAAAAAAAAAAAAAGTAAACTTTCTCATAAACTGCAGGATCTATTAATAGTTGTACAACTTGGAGCAAAGCTCCTGCTAAAATTAGACTCCTACCCTCCCACAGAAACTAGGATATAATGGTGATACCTTTCTTTCTTCTTTTAAGAATATTTTGTTTTATTTTATTTTACTGTATATATTTAAGGTGTATAATATAATTTCCTGATATACATATACATTTTCTTAATGATTACATTTCAAAGGGATGGCTTACAGGTCCTAGAGAAAGACATTCCTAGGGTCTAAAACTGGCAAGAAACTTTTAAAAATATTTACATTTCAAAGGGACAGAGAAAGAATTTATAATTACTAGTTTTCTAAAGCAAATGTTTTAGAAAAGGGAGTTCAGAGGCCTGGAGTGGGGAAGAAGGCCGTCTAAAGTGTAATCAAATGAAGGGTAATGTTAAGGACCTCTTTTTCATGGTATTTTAAACTCTTTCTGGATAGTCTATGATAATTTCTTTTTTGCCCTATCAGATAGGCTAATCTGCATGGGCTGTGGCAATGAGCTCCTTTGTATTCTGCTTCCTTTTGAGTTTAATCAATCTTATTCAGCAAAAGATTAGTGTGAGAAGGAAAGTGCTTTCAAGACAATCATTTTCTCAGCTCTGCAGATCTGCTGTAGGTTGGCTGTCTCACTTGATAAAAACCATAGTTTCATTCACGGTACCCTCACTCTGTCAATGCCTTCTTCGTGTTCTGAAACTGACATCCTTTTGTTTCTTAGGAAGTGGGAATGGCCCCCAACTATTGCTAGCCTGGGGTATTTCATATCCCTTGTTGGTTTTCTTAAAGTCTGGTCTCACATTTTTGTGGCCAATAGTCAATTTTTTAAGGACTTCACAAATTACACAATTTAGGAAGGACTTTGATTGAAATCATACTGGCACAGTTGCAGATTCCTGGTTGGAATAATATACAGATATAACTGAAAAATAATTATAGCCAATTTTAACTTAATAGGGTTTTTAAAATTTTTTTTCTTTGTTTTTTAATGTGGGTAATATGATCTTTTAGAAACTTATTGATCAGAGCACTGTGTACACTTTTCATCTTGTAAAATTTTAATCTTGTTTAATTTTGTTTTTATTATTTACAATGAGTCTATTTTACATTAATAATCATTAAGTCTGATAGTAATCATTGAGAATCAACAATACTACAATAGATTAGGCTCTTTTCCCATTAAAATGAGTTTTGAACAAAGATAACATTTGTATGAAAGAAAAAAATGCTAAAAATTAGCATGCAGATTTCTCTGACTTAAAATGTGCTTTATGAAGATTGAGGCTGGAAAAGAGTAGGTATCCATGATGATAGGAGTAGGAACAATATTTGTTGTTTTTGATTTATTTTCTATTCATGCTAACTAATCTCTTAAATTGTTAAATTTTTTTTCAAAAAATTCAATCACAATCAAGTTGTCATGATTATCTCATTCATTATACAATTAAAACATTCTATATGAAAAATAAGGTAATCTAAATTTTTAGTTTGGGCCTTAAATGAAAGAAAAAGGTGCAATTCTTAGAATGCTGTACGTTTTAATAGGTACTGTGCAGCTGTGATTAGTCAGGAGCTAAATGCTTCCTCAGAAGGGTTACATAATAAGTCTTTTATTCCTCATATGTGAATCATGAATATTCTGTTGAACGCCTTCATTGTGTGAGGAACTTTAGAAAGTAATGGATAAATTCTGTCGTGCTGTATAAACATTCCTAGCTGGTAAGTACTGAGAATTGCATTCTCAGAGGTTTAGCAACCTACAGAAAACTGAATTGAATTTCTGAGGCCTGGGAAATGATAAGAAAGAGGTGAAAGAGAGATAGTGTGCTAATGACCCTAGAGAGTTTGAAAAACGTTATGGTCATGTCTTGAGAGAATCTTCTAAAAGGAGATAATGGGCATGACTGAATCTGTAAAGAAAGTATCTTGCTATCAAGTGCCTGAGAGCATGGCAATCAAGAGCCAGGGGCAGTCAGCCAGAACCTGCACCTGAGTAAGTTATTCATTTCCTTCAGAGTGAGGCTGTGCCTATGCTACCAGAAATGAATTAGTAGCCTGTGCCACTTTCTTTCTCCTTCTCCATGCTAAAACTAATAGATTTATTCTTTATTTTTTTATTTTTATTTTTTGGTAACATATAAATGTTAAACTCGTGCATCATGAAAGATATATAAAGGGTTTTTATGAAATTATCTGACAAGGTATTTGAAAAATTAAACCTCAGATGTGACAATTTTTAACATTGAAAATTCACACTTCTTTAACTTGTTCAATTAATGGTTTTAAATCAATGTATCTTATTTCGTTTTCATTTTCAGGCATACATCAAAATACCAGTGCTTTGGGTGCTACTATCACCAGAATTATGTCATACTTGATATCCCAAACTCTTGGATTAATCAATGCTAATATTCCTATTTTCCCTGCTTTTTTATGCCAAATGTACTTGTATTCCCCTGTGTCTTAATCTCAATCATTATTTTTTCTCCCCATTAATTAACTCCTATCTGTATAGACCAAATCATATAGTCAACCAACCATATTCTTAGAAGTACCATGCATAATTACCCTCATTTCTTAATAGATGCTTTAGCTTCCACGATGGCTTTAAAAGTGAGGCAATGAAATGTGAAATTCTTCACTGTTGTTCAACTCACCTAAATGACTTAAGAGAATTTCCTCTTCTAATTTTCTTCTTATCTTTCCTCAAAAAAAAAAAAAATCCCTTTATGAGTGATAACAGTCCCTGTGTTAAGGGGGATGTATGAAGAAGTTGTAGACTTTAAATAACGAACTGTTTCTGTGTGTGTGTGTGAGTGTTATACAATTTTATCATCTGTGTACTTTCTATTTTCACCACCACAGTAAAGATTCTGAGTATTTCCAACACTACAAATATCCCAAAGCCATACCTACTTCCCTCCTGCATCTTGCCCCTCCCCGTAACACCTGGCAACAACAGGTTCTACCTAGTTCTTTTCTATGTCAGCATGAATCTTTCTGAACGTCAGTCTTCTTGAATCTTCTTGAGGATTTATTCCTGACTCAATCAGGAAATTCTTGGCTCTTTCCAGAGGCCTTTTTGGTTTTCTTGACTCACTGTCTATGGATTCGGCAGAGCAGGTCCTTCAGTTTCTCAAGAGGATTGTGTAAGAAACTCCTTTGGGTCCCAGGCAGGACTTGTGCATCAAACTTTCTAGGAAAACTTTTTTCTCCCGGGTTTTTTATCTCTATTTAGTCTTCCTCTTTCCAGGGGTAACTTGCAATTGACATCGAGCCTTCCCTCCTCCTCACTTACCGACTATAAGCTCTATCATTATGGCACTAATTCTGTCTGGTGTCTTTAAAAGTGGCAAAATTTTACAAAAGTAATTTGCAATTTAAATTCTTTCTTTAGGAAATTTGAATCTTCCCAAACTGGCTCATCTAAGACGTCTCCCTCCCCATCACACCTGCTCATCCTTCCTCTTTTATAACCACTTTTGATTTTTTTTTTTTTTTTTTTGAGAAAGATTCTCACTCTGCTGCCAGGGCTATAGTGCAGTGGCGTCACCTTGCTCACAGCAACCTCAAACTCCTGGGCTCAAGCAATCCTCCTGCCTCAGCCTCTCGAGTAGCTGGGACTACAGGCATGCACCACCATGGCCAACTAATTTTTTCTATATGTTTTTAGTTGTTCAGCTAATTTCTTTCTATTTTTAGTAGAGACGGGGTCTCGCTCTTGCTCAGGCTGGTCTTGAGCTCAAAAGATCCTCCTGCCTCAGCCTCCCAGAGTGCTAGGATTACAGGCGTGAGCCACCGCACCCGGCCAACCACCTTTGATTTTTACCTTCAGTTCCTTTGAATCCTTTCTTCAGTTCCTCTTCGATACCCCTACCTCCTCCACCCCTCTGCCCACCCTAACAGACTTTCCCCTCCCACTTCAGCTCCTAAACTCCCTAAGTCACTAAAACATTGTTCTTCCTGTTCCCATTGAAGAATCTCGAGGGGCTCAGGAACCCTAATGGCAGTTACCTGAGGCTAAACAAGCTCATTTTATCCACTCTGATGAACTTTGGATATATCCAGATGGTTCTGTGTTGTCATCCAAACGCTTCATAAGATTCCATATCAGGGCAAAGAAAATGTCTCCTCTGCAAATATTGGTGGGGACTTTTTAGCCCCTTCTTATTGTGGATAACCATAACACTCCATCTGCCAAAACACCATCCTGATAAAAAATACATGTGAGACAAAGACAAGGGTCAACTCTGTTACATAAACCAATGACTCTTGAATTTCTGTGTTTATGCCTGATTCATGGCTTAATTTTAGAATTAACACTATCAGCTCCTTATGTCTGTCTATCTCTATGTTTATGTGTGTGTGTGCATGTGTGTGTGTGTGTATATATATATATATATACACACACACACAGATCTATGTGTGATATTTTCTTACCTCCAAGTGGTAGTAGCTTATAAAATTAGCTTATAAAATTCTTAAATGAGCTATATTCTAATAAGAGATAAATACTTATATAAATTAAATATTAATAAAACTCTCAGAAATTAAAAAAAATCCAAAGTGCTAATACCTCAATATGAAAAAAGTATAAAAGATACCTAGCTCTTTTAAAAATTCAAGTTCACATTCACATAAATTTTAACAAACAGGTCTAGTTTAATATTGTTGGTTTAGTAAAAAAAAGCTATGTTTTGAGTTACCAATATTAAGAATAAAACAAACATATGTTTATTCTACTTGGGTATGCTCTTCCTAAACTTATAAAGACACTTATTAAATAAGTTAGCATTATATCTACTAGGAATTTACAATTATAAAGATATAAATGTGTGTTTAATTAAATTGAATCATGATTCTAACAAATTTTACTTTAATATAATTACATTTTACACTGTACTTAAGAACAGTTTTCCAAGACCTTTTATTAACTTAAAACCTTATATTTAGGCTAAAATATGAAAGGTATGCAGGATATATATATGTATGCATATGTGTGTTTGTGTGTGTGTGTATGTTTAGGGGGAAAGACTAATTTCATCTTAAGGTGAATGTTCCAGAATTTTAAAGAAGAAGAAGAGGATATAGGATTAAACTTGAATGGATATTAAAAGTTATAAAAGTTTCACAGAAAATGAATTGTATTTGTCATGGTCAAATCTAACGATGAGTTTATTTATGTGATTAAAACACATCAGCTTTACTATCAAATAGCACACTGATGCAAAACTAGAAATTGGTTTTCCTTCTGTTAAAATGACAACATTTTCTTGGATTATGGGTCTGTTCTCAAAAAGAGGCTGTAAATGTTTTCCTTTGCCTTCTGAGTATTCTGCATAGAAAGCAAAGATGCAATATTTTACCAAAATAATTTCCTATATTTTAGGTTGATTTTGTCATGTTCTTTCTTGATTATTTGAGAAAGTCAAGACTTCTCACTTTTTACAAAAAGTGAACATTTTTAGCAATCATGTTATCTGATACATTTTTTACCTTTATAATCTTTTATTGTCACTATGACTAAATCGGCAGCCAAGTATCATTTCTTAGTGACACATGATCTTATTTAACCAAGTGTTCAAACCTCCAGACAACTTTTGACATTTTGCTTTGCCAAAATCTAATACTGAATGACAACTTTTACACACAAAACGAACTTTGGTATTTCTCAGAGGGCCCAAGAAAATCACAAATTATTTGACCTTTCACCTGGTAAAAAGAAAGGTGCTAAAATAATTAGATTTATTTAATGTTGTATAAATTGCACAGGAAGTGTCAAATAAAAAATTGTCTTATCTACATCAAATTTGTATAGTTAAAATATTCTTAATATAAATATATTAATGCATATAAAATCCCTAGGGTTTTGAGAATGTACTCACTGTCTGCAATATGTTTCTATTTACCAGATCCCTAATGCAGTTGGATCTGATGTTAAGGCAACAATCCAATGTTATTGGTCAGATTTCAATTACTTGTTCAAATGTTAAATTTGTCCCGATTTTACTTCTTTAATTTAAATTCAACATATTCTAGGCCAGAAAATCCAGTTGGGAATAATATCACTTAACCTCTAGAGTTTTATTAATATACAGATATTTAAGATCTTTTCTTCATTTGCAATTAGATTTCATTCTGTTCTATAAATCTCATGGCTATAAATGTGTTCTTACACTCATATGCATGTTCTCTCATTGCCTTGAAACTATCACTTGTAAAGGGGCCACTGCTGCTATTGTTGCTAAACTTTATCAAAACAAGTGTTCCTCCCATGAGGAATTCCCTTTCATCAGTAAAACCATCCAGGAAATCCGAGTTCTTTCTGTGTGACAAAAATTGTATTGCCCTCATTATCTCCAGGTATATGAACTAATAGAGAGCTAATAGATTACCAAAATTAAAACTTGCTAAACTGACAGAAAAACTAAAATGTCCATGGCTTAAGTTTTTACCCTTAGCCCTGAATGCTTTACAACCTTCTGCTGGGTCACACCAACTGCCCGTAGAAAAAATAACAAGCTGACCCTTATAAATTCCCTATTTCACCTGAGTTTTAAAAGCCTCCAACTCAGCCAATTCAGACATTCTAAAACACTTCAAAAAACGTATTGATTTCAAGCACATTTGTTATCATAGATTGAGACTGCTTCTTCTCCATTAGTAGAGACTTAACTTCTCTAAAAGCAGCATCACTGGAAAACTAACCTCGAACCTCATTGGCAGTGCCCTTACATTATTTTACTCCTTACCACCAATACTGCTGCCAAACCCCAGAGGGTTCAACTCTAGACTCTTGTGCAGTGGTCAGAAGTGATCACTATGCATACATTCCTCAAAACCTTTCACCAAAAATGGATTGCAAGCTGGAAAATATATCAGTTTGCCATTGTTATCCTCACTGCATTGAAATTTGGGCCCGATGTATTAAAATCCTCTCAACTGCCTGCCTTCCAACCTCAAAGATTGTTTTATCCCCTTATTCAACCTTTAAAAATTGTTCTGTTTATTAAATCCCTAGATATAGCTCTCATTAAATGCCTGATCGCTCAGATGCTCCAGTCTGGCAGCAAAGTCAACAGCTAATCTTTAAGGGCCAACAAAAACATGAAGGCCAGACCACTCCTGAAAACTACTTGGTTCAACCTCAACCTCACAGTGGCTCTTATTCCATTTCTAATAATGTTTAAAGACAGATCTTGTTTAAAACAGCGAGGATTGACAAAGTGTTCACAATAGCCCATTTTTTTTACCCTCTGCTTTGTCTTGAGCAAACTCTAGTCAGAATTTTGTCCTTCTCCTAAGCCCCCAAACTTTGCTTGTTCTCAAAACTAAGCAAGCACTAAAATGCAGAACATGTCACATTGTCAGGTTACCCTAATTGGTTGACCTTTGACCACTGAGAGACACATTTCATGTCAGATCCCATTGTCCTTTCTCCTTACTTGCCAACTTCCTCTTAAAATTTTTGTTTACAATGGAATACTACTCAATTTTAAGAAACGACAGTGAGCTAGCACCACTTATATTATCCTGGATTGAGCTTGAGCCCATTATTCGAAGTGAGGTGACACAAGATCGGAAGAATGGGTCCCACATGTACTCGCCATCATATTAGTACTGACTGATTAACACTACGGTGCTCAAATGGTGTTAACCAGAGATTCGGGGGTTGAAGGGGGTAGACCCACAGTTGAGGGATGTGGGGAGAACTGTGATGGGAAGGGGCATGCTTGAAATGTAGTTGGGGAAGGGAATTAGGGGACTTAACAAGGGGAAGGAAATCTACTAAAACTGATTTACATGGATAGCTGTACAACTTGGTAAATTTACTAAAAATCATTTAACTGTTCACTTAAATGGAGTAATGGCATGCAATGTAAATTATACTTCAATAAATTTGTCAAAAAAAGGTAAATAATGATTTGATGAGAAAAAAAAGAAAAGAGGTGGTAGGACAAAGTACTGGAGAAATAGCAAAAGTTTGAAATAACACTTGTAAAAAATGAGAAACAGCCTTGAGTAGGACCCATAGAGGCACTGCCAACTAGCTTGAAAGCTCTGGTGAGGGTCAATCTGTGAAATTATAGTGACTCTACTCTGGACCATCCTGACTTTTCTCCAGTACTGGGTATAAAAGCCAAGAAAACAAGAATGTTGTATTTGTTACTGGAGTGCACAATGAAAGCAGGAAAGGAGAAATAGATTTGAGTGTTTGACAGGAATTGTTGAAGTGCCAGAACACATACGTAAGTAGTCTGGAGGAAAGAAGAAAAGGAATGGGAGGGAAGGTGAAAGAACATATCTAGGGGGAGTAGAGACTGAGAAAGGCAGAAGGACAGGAGATTTTGGTCAGTAGGATATTTGTGGTTAGTCATTCAGGCCTTGGGAAAAGAGGTAACAACAGAGATTAGGTGAAGGGCTCTAGATCTGAGGTCTAAAATAGACCAAGGGAGCTGTGGTATCTCTGAACAGAACTTACAGAATTTGCATACTCAAGTGTGTGTATAAGTAGGTGACTGCTGCAATGTGCACAGTGAGGCGGCTTTAGTTCAAAGCACATAAGCAACGATTAAAGGTCTTAGAAACAAGGTTTATTGATTCTAAGAACTTGAACAATCAGGACAGGGTAGATATAAAGACAAAAACCAAAAATGAGACAGAGGTAAACATTAGTTTTTTAAAAGGAAGCAGCTTTAAAATGTGATTAAAATAAATTAATATTAAACAATTAACTAGGTAGCTCTTATATAATGTGTTTGCAACCTCCTCTGACTCTGAATTGGTCATTTACCTACTCATAATTCTGAAATAAGGAAATTTGAGCCCTAGCAGTCTACAGGTTAGAAAAATGGGAACTCTGTCATTGGTTTTAGAAGCACTGAATCTCTGCCAAATGCTAACGATGGTATCTGATACCCCTCATGATAAAAACTCTGAAAAAATTAGGTATAGAATGAATGCACATCAAAACAATATAGGCCATACATGACAAACCCACAGCTAATATCATACTTGATGGGGAAAAGTTGAACACTTTACTTCTAAGATCTGAATCAAGAAAAGAATGCTCACTTTCACCACTTCTATCCAACACAGTGCTAGAAGTCCTAGCCAATGCACTTAGGCAAGAGAAAGAAATATTAATAAAAGGCATCATACTGGGAAAGGAAGATGTTAAATTGTCCCTGTTTGCAGATGACATGGTCTTCTATATAGAAAACCCTAAAGACTCTACCAAAAAGAAAAAAGAAAACCTATTAGAACAAGTGAAAGAATTTAGGATTTGGCAAAAATACAGTATACAAAATTGGCATACAAAAATCAGGAGCATTTCTATACACTAACAAGAAACTATCTTAAAAATAAATCAATTCCATTTACAATAGATACTAAAAAAAAGTACTTAGGAATAAATTTAAAAAGATGAAAAATATCTAAAAGCTACAAAACAATGATTAAAGAAATTGAAGAAGACACAAATAAATGAAAGGATATTTTATGTTCAATGGATCAGAAGGATTAATATTTTTAAAATACCTATACTATGAAAAGCTATCTAGTGATTAAATGAAATCCCTATGAAAATACCAATGAAATTCTTCATATTTTTTAAGGGAAAAAAATCCTAAAATTTGTATGGAACCAACATAGATCCTGAATAGCCAAGGCAGTCTTGACCAAACAGAATAAAGCTGAAGGCATTATACTACTTGACTTCAATATATACTACAAAGCTATGGAAACCAAAACAGCATGGTGTTGGCATAAAAGCAGATACACACAGCAATAGAATGGAAAAGGGAATCTCAAAATAAATAAATCCAAGCATATAGTGAACCAACTTTTGACAAAAGTGCCATGAACATGCAATGGGGAAAGAACAGTCTCTTCAATAAATGGTTTTGGGAAACTAGATAATCCACATGCAGAAGAATAAAATTATATATTTATCTCACATTATGTACAAAATCAACCCAAAATGGATTAAAGGCTTAAATGTAAGACTGGAAATTATAAAACCATTAGAAGAACACATAGGGGAAAATCTCTGTGACATTAGACTGGGCAAAGACTTTTTTTGGATATGATCTCCAAAGCACAGGCAATAAAACCAAAAATAGACAAATGAGATTACATCCAACTAAAAAGTCTCTGAACAATAAAGAAATCAACAGAGTAAAGAGACAATGTATAGAATAGGAGAAAATATTTGCAATCTATACAGTTAATAAGGGATTAATGTCTAAAAGATGTAGGAAACTGAAACAACTCAAAAGCATGAAACCAAACCACTTGATTGAAACATGGGCAAAGGATCTGAATAGACATTTCTCAAAGGATGATACACACATGGCCAAAAGATATATGAAAAAATGTTCAACATCACTTATCATCAGGGAAATACAAATTAAAACCACAATGAAATATCACCTTACACCTGTTAGAATGGCTATTATCAAAAAAAAAAAAAAAAGGAAAGATAACAATTGATAACAATTGTTGGTGAGAATATGGAGAAAGGAATCCTTGCATGCATACTTTTGGTAAAAATGTAAATTAATACAGCCATTATGGAAAACAGTATGTACCTATGTATCTTCCTCATAAAATTAAAAATAGAACTAAATATGATCCATCAATCCCACTCTGGGTATATATCCAAAGGAAATGAAATCAGTATGACAGATAACTACACTCCCCTGTTAATCATAGCATTATTCACAATAGCCAAGATATGGAACCAACCTATGTGTCCATTAATGAATGAATGGACAAAAAAATGTGGTATATATACACAGTGGAATGTTATTCAGCCACAAAAAGAAAGGAAATCCTGCCATTTGCAGCAAGATGAATTAACCTGGAGGACATTGTTAGGTGAAATAAGATAGGCACAGAAAGACAAATATCACAGTCTATGTCATGGAAGTTGAGAGTAGAATGGTGGTTACCAGGGATGGAATATTTGGGATCAGGGGAGAGGCTGGAGACTTGTTGGTCAAAGGATACAAATTTCAGTTACATAGAAGGAAAAAATTCAAGAGACCTATTGTACAACATATTGCCTATAGTTAACAATACATTGCATTCTTGAAAAATCCTAAGAGAGT
Source organism: Lepilemur ruficaudatus (assembly GCA_963574885.1). NCBI lineage: Eukaryota > Metazoa > Chordata > Mammalia > Primates > Lepilemuridae > Lepilemur > Lepilemur ruficaudatus. The sequence goes on along the minus strand of CAUYRT010058381.1, from coordinate 5,193 downwards.
GGATATAAATTATTTTCACCACAAAAATAACTATATGAGGCAATGGATATGTCAATTAGCTTGACAGAATCATTCCACAAAGTATATATTATTCAAAACATTAAGTATAGATGATAAATACAATTTTATCTGTCAATTTAAAAAATAATAATTTAAAAATTCATACCACAAGTGTCTTGGGAAAATGTGAATTATAACTTACACCGCCAATGTAAAACAAACATAATGAAGAGTGAAGTTTGAGACTGTATTCAAAACTGATATTGACTGGTGTCTTTCTAAGTCTTGTCCATGGATCATCCACATCAAAATAATGTAGGTTGCTTGTTAGATACACAGTTTATTTTAGAGCATCTGTTGTAGACCTACTAAGTCAGGATAACTGAAAATATGGCCTGGAAATCTAGACTTATTTCTTCATGTTCATAGGAAGAGCACACTACTAATTTGTAATTAAGTCAGGTAAAAACTGGTATCATTTTTTAGGAAGAAGAGTGATATAGTTACTCCTGGATGCCAGTAGCAGTGCCTGGTTTTGATAGATTTTGCATTTTGTCATAATAACCAAAGGCTTGTGTTTCACGTCTGACATGTTTCCAACTACACACAGGTCCCTGATTTTAAGAGGAGGTAGAAAATTTTACTAGATATTTATGTGGTATCCCTTTCAGCTCTTGACAGACTTCAATGCTAGATCCTTTTGTAAAACATTACTTTTTATATTAACATTCACTAGGATATTACTGTTTTTTTCAAATAACTTAATATACTTCTGCTCACTGAGAATAAAAATATCAAGCAACTAGCAGCTTTAAGAGTAATTACTGAAAACTAAAAAAAAATATTAATCAGGTTTGAAACAAAACTAGGAATTTTCATATATTAGAATATTTGACTTTCATTACAGCAATATATTTAAAGAATCTTCACTGGGTCCTTTTAATTTCAAGAAGTCAGAGGTATCCTGACATCTTAACTGCCAAAATAGCATTTCAAAGTGTTTGGGCACTCTAAGTGGTTTTTAACATCTTTAAATGGTTCCTTGAATTTGAATAGATTGTATATGCTTAAATAATCTATATATAACCATAATATATCACACTTCTGAATGTGAACTTTTATATATACAAATTATGTAACAGCATTGTAGTATAGAAAAATCATAATTGAACATGAGATTAGAAACTTCTATTCTGGTCTCAATTTACCATTATTTTACTGGGCAAGGAATGAATAAATCTCTAAATCTCTTCAAACTTTGGATTCCTATATGTAGGTCCCACATCAAGCATTTGTTGCAAGCTCTCTCTGCCTTGCTACTCAGGACTTCGTTTTTTTTTTTTTTTTTTTTTTTTAATAAAGTCATAGAAGGCTATTCTGTCATGTTCAGCTGTGACCCAGAAGTGTGGGAGAATCAAGAGCTCAGCTCCTCACACTCCCACTTATTAGTTTCCTAGGGATGCCGTAACAAATTACCACAAACTTGGTGGCTCACAACAACATAAATGCATATGCTTAAACTTTTGGAGGTAAGAAATCCAAAATTAAGGGGCTGTCAGAGTTGGTTCCTTCTAGAGGCTCAGAGAGAGGATCAATTTCATGTCTCTCTTTTAGGTTCTGACGGCTGCTAGCAACACTTGACATTCTTCAATTTGTGGCTGCAAAACGCCAATCTGTGCCTCTGTCTTCACAAGGGCTTCTTCTCTCTGCCTCTCTTTCTGCTCCTTTTCTGGCTCTTTTAAGAATGTCAATGAAGTTAGGGCCTATTCTAACCTACGATGGTCTCATCTCAAGATGTTTACCTTCGCTACATTTGCAAAGGCACTTATTCCAAATTAGGTCACGTTCTGAGGTCCTGGATAGACAAATCTTTTGGGGAGACACCATTAAACCCTCTACACTCCCCATCCTCCACTGAGGCAATTCTGAGGTATGTTCTATGTGGTTTTCCAGGGGGTTCTCACAAGAACAGAGCCTCGGTTTTCCGTAGAAGTAACCAGCTTGTTATAGCACAGTTTATTGCTTTTCTCTCTTCCTTATCTCATTTTCTCTACATATTTAACTTCTCTTTCCTGGGATCTTGTCTCAAACTATCTAGAAGTCTCTCTTTTAGGCCATGCTTTCAGAGAACCCACACTATGAGAGGAAGACCACTTGAGGATAAGGCAGACTGATGTGTACAGACTTTACATGAGTACGAACAAAACTTACCACTCACATGTGAGCAGCTCGTTTGACCTGTAATAATACAAATCCACTGTTCTTCAAAAAATTTAAACTCTTACAGGTTTTTTTCCTGGCTATATTTCAGGTGTCACCCTCATTTTCCTTATGGTCCTGTCATTGTTATCTTCTAAGAATCCCTTTTGTCCTTAAAGGAATCTTAAAATACCATAGGTAAGCCTAAAATTTTTTCTTCTTAAATTTAGGTATTCTTAGATGTTTCAGGAAAGTAACTTTTAGATATTTTATCCTTGAAATATACCTAAATAATTTCTTTTCAAAACTTGAGTTCCTACAAATATATTCATCTATGGGAAAGTTACATAATTTCCTGGAAAGGAAGCTGTCGTTACCAGATACTACATGATAACAATTTGAGTGATACTTAGTGTCTCTTTTCAATGAATTAAGAATTCTCTTAAAAACAGAAATAATAAAGTCTTTCACTTTAAATACATAAGACCCAAGGGAATGAGATGGAGAAAATGAAATGTTACTAAAAAAAGAAGAAATTTTGCTGCTAGTAAGTGTTTGTTTTCTATTGCTGTGTAACAAATAGCCACAATTTTAGCAGATTTAAATAATATGCGTATATTGTCACACAGTTCCCTGGGTCAGGAGTCCAGGCATAGCTGCACTGGGTCTTCTGCTGAATGTCCCAGAAGGCTACAGTCAAGGTGTTGACTGGGGCCAGTATCTCATCTGAGACTCAGGGTCATTATATAAGCTTATGCAGTTGTTGCCAGAATTAATGTCCTTGTATCTCTAGAGTTTATGAAGGCTTGATTCTTTAGGGCCAGAAGAACAAGCTTTCTTACCTCAGAAAGGTAAGAAAGGCCCAGGCCCCCTTTCAAAGGACTTAACTGATTGGGTCAGACTTACCCAGTATAATCTTGCTTTTCATTAATTCAATTCGAACTGATCAGGGACCTTAATTTAATCTTTAAAACCCTTTGCCTTTAACAATATAATCTAAGTGTGAATTTAGATTTTGGTTTTGGCTTATGGATTTTGCCATATTCTATTGGTTAGAAGCAACTCACTGATTCTGCCTGTAGTCAAGGAAAAGGCATAACAAAAGAACGTGACTTGGGCTTATTTTAGAATTCTGCCAACCACTGCAGGGTTAAATGCATTTTAATACTTTATTCAGTGGAAAATAATATTAAGCACTCCAAGTTTATCTTCTGCATGGTAGATTAGAAATTCTAAATAAACCTTTCAATTAACACAACTGAGACAGTGATGAAAGGCTGTAATTTGTAAACTATAAAATCATTATGGAAAACAGCCTGGCATTATCTAGTGAAGTCAATTATGCACATATGCGAATTCCCTGTAATTCCACTTATAAGAATATATCCTAGGGAAACTCTTGCATTTATTCACCAGTAAACATATACATTACTGAAAAAAATAAATTATATAGAGAAATATTTATATGTGGTAGAATATAATGAAAAGGAAAGGAACTATTGACACAAGCTTCAGGAGAGTGATTATTTCTGGGGACCAGATGTTATCAAGGTAATCTCTTTTAAACCTGAGTTAAAATGCTTAGGTGTTCATTTCATTATCTCTTTTAAAAACATAAATATTCTCTATTTTTACTTAGGATATTTTTCACAATAAAAAGAATTAAAAAATAATCTAGGCTCTTAAGGAAAAGGAAATTGATTTGTTTTCTATTATTAGTAAAGAACAGGTATAAATAAGGTAGAGCCTACTGATATGATGTATCATTTAATTAAAAAATTTTAAATTGACAATTAAAATTGTATATATTTATGGCATACAACATGATATTTTGATATATGTATACATGTATACACTGTGGAAAAGCTAAATCAAGCTTTTTAACATGTGCAATACCTTGCATACTCATAGATTTTTTGAGGTGAGAACACTTAAAATCTACTCTTGGCAATTTTCAACTATACAACATATTGTTATTAACTGTAGTCACATGTTATACAATAAAGAGATTTCGTATCCTTTGACCAACATCTCCCCAATCCCTCCACCCCCAGTTTCTGATTACTATGACTTTATTCCCTGTGTCTATGAGTTTAACTTCTTTACTCCCCATATAAGTGAGATCATGCAATATTTGTCATTCTGTGCTTGGCTTATTTCAGTTAACATAATGTCCTCCGTGTTCATCCATGTTATCACAAAAGGTGGGATTTCCTTCTTTTTAAAGTCTCAATAGTATTTCACTGTGTATATCTATTACCATAATTAAAGAGTCTTTTATTTTAAAGGTGCAGTAAAGCCACAGACAAATTCTGAGAATACGAAAATTATAAATGAAAGTAATATTAGGAAGCCCATCAGAGTCAAGATCTTTAATCACGTCACATTAAAACATTCCATAACAAAATTTCTTATCCACAATAAACCAATGAAATAAGAACTGCTGATAAGCCTCAGACCAGCCAAAAATCTTTTGAGATGACTGGGGTATGACCACTTTGTTCAATGAAGGAACTTAATGGGGTGCCATATCGATGGCAAGAATGGTAGATGAGACGTACATGTGCTTAATTGGACCTGAGAGTTTATATTCTATTTATTTCCTTCAAAAGCTTGGTAACCATTCCAATTATGTTAGGTGAACAAGTCAGACACAGAAAGAAAAATACCACATGATCTTACTTATACATGGGATCTAAAAATGTTGATTTCATAGAAGTACAGAGTAGAATGGTGGCTACCAGGGGTTAGGGTGGTTGGGCGGCGTAGGTCGTAGTGACTGGAGGTTATAGAGATGTTGATGAAAGGATACAACATTTCAGTTAGAAAGAAGGAATAAATTCAAGACACCTGTTGTACAACATGGTGACTATGGTTAACAACAATATATCGTATTCTTGAAAAATGCTGAGAGAGTGGTTATAAAGTACTTTCACCACAAAAATTATAACTGTGAGGTAATGTATATGTTATTTAGACAGATTTTGTAATTCC